>WTSP01007523.1:0-179243 GCA_025331215.1 Actenoides lindsayi
GAAAGGAAAGGAAAGGAAAGGAAAGGAAAGGAAAGGAAAGGAAAGGAAAGGAAAGGAAAGGAAAGGAAAGGAAAGGTGAAGGTTGTTTTTAACAAAAAATCAGAACTTTCAAGAAATAGTAGGTCCTCTCTCATTTTATTAAACGTCGCACAGGAACTGCATGAATTTATTATTATGGTGAGTATTTAAACAATGAGGTTACAACCAGACCTATAGTAATCACCATAGTCAACTACAGCATCTACTGGATAAAAAAGACTATGCCTTTCTTTCATTGCTAATTAAAAATGGCTTTTTAGCCTAAAAAGATTAATTATTTTTCTATTTTTCATTAACTAAGAAGTATTCATTTCTGCTTATCTACAAGACTCTGTGCACAAAAAAAAATAATACCCTGAAGATAGTATGGTATGTTATTCGCAGAGCTGTCATCAGTGAATTTAAATCTGCATTGTTAAAACTCCATTAGACACCTCACAAAACAAATGCTCATTAGGTATTCAAGGTAATTTAACTAAAATAATTAAACAATTACTAATTTGCTTTGTTTTCTGATGTCTTGTGTAATCATCTGTGCTAGAGAAAACTGTCATCCCTTCTGCTGGTCATCTCAGCATTACTCCGTTTAGTTGTTCTTGTTTATTTCTTCTTCCCTGAAAGCCATATCTTTGAAATAAGCATTTGTCCCAAACAGTTTTTTAATCTTATGTTGTTGTGTTAGATGACATTTTATCATCAGGACCGGAGAGGGCAGCCAACACATATCGCTAGCAATTTTTATTTTGATCAGCATCAGATCAAGACTGTCTGCAGAAATCAGAAACCGTTTCAGAGTATGCAGGGAAAGCTAGGCCTTAATATTCCTCACACTACAAAGATAAACCCTGAAAGTCAGGAAGTGTTGGTAAATCCTGAAAGTCAGAAAGCGCTGGTAAATCCTGAAAGTCAGAAAACGTTAGCTTGCAAGATATTTGTAACCCAAAGAAATGGTCACAGTGAATCAACATTCCTGAAATTAATAAGGCTTTTTATTGAGATGTTCTTAAAATTTTGGGTGTAAGATCACAACTTAGCATATAAGAACCATGTGATATTTGCAATATAGAATATATACAGCTGACCACTTCCAAGGGTATGTTGAGTTTATGAAGGCAGAGCCATTTGTTCAAGTTAATGTTGCCACTTATGCATTCAACTTCTCAAATGTCTGTTTATATCAAAAGTAGTCTTTCTTATAGAATTTAAAATTAAATATAAAAGTTTGTCATCAATAATTTTGACAATGCACTAATACAGATATACAGCATAATTTTGAAAGAAAATTTTCCCTCCCACACAATTTGATACATATTTTCCTATTCTTTACCTGTTTTAGTTCTTGTTTTCAGTAAGTTCTGTACATTGTTCAACTGGTATAGCATAGCTGAATATTTTTAATTCCCATAGCCTGTATTTTTTCATTTAAAATCAGCCCATAAATATTATTTTAGATCCAAACCAATTATGTTTGTTTGAAAACAAATGAGTCTTGCCTGGCAACAGCAGGTATACTTTCAAGAAAGTAACATTAATTGATTTCCAAGTGCATTCTCCCCAAAATATTTTCACAACCTATTGAAAAACTGGCAGTATTTATTCAATTGCTCTTACACACACATCTCATTTATATATAGCTGGGTTTTTTTGTGTGCATATACACACACTGTCATCTTCCTTTATATTCCTGGCTTTCACTGTAGTTGAAGTGTAACTTAAAGTTACTGTATGACATGAATCAGTGCCAGATGAAAAGGCCAACAGACATGACAAAATACATTCAAGACTTCTTAACCTATAAACCATTTTCAATTTTTGACATTGACTAGGAAAGCAGGAAAGTGTGCCAGGGATCTAGTAGGAGACAAAGGGAGAGTACGCTTGCACAACAGTACTGAATTCCAGATAGGTAAAAGTAGCTGAGAGGAGCTATGAGAGCCATAATATCATAGCAAATCTATGGGAAGAACTGAGATTTCTTCTACTTTCTCTCTCAGCCAGTTTTCCAGTACAGCTTCTATCCTAGATCCTTTATCCTCTCATCTCACTCTACAGTTCACCCAACCCTCTCAGAAGGCTTCCATTAGAATGATGAAAGAAGCTGTTTTCTTTCAGCTCATCATGCTGTAGCATCTTAGTGGTTGGGGAAAAAGACTGTAGAGGACACCAAAGGATGCCCTTGAAGATTTTTTGGAGCTTTTGCTTGTTTTTTGTGAAGAGTAGAGGCAGGATGGAGAATGTTGTTCTCATTCCCCAGTCACAGGCAAAAATTTAACCTGTTATCTCTTGGCAGCAGCTACTCTCATTACCATTAAATTGGCTGTGCTGTAAGAGGTGACAATGCTGGGCTGATACAGCTCTGCTTATCTGAGGAATGATGCAGAGAATCATTAAAGAAAAATTATTCTTGTTATGTGAAAGGTATAACAATAGGGGAAAATGTCAGCTGTAAAATGCACACAATCACTTAGAGAGATTAAAGAGATAACCATCATTTAGATAAAAGTGAAGAACTGTAAAATCATTTTAATTATCCAATCACATTTACTTACTTAGTATAATACTATACCTATAATACTTTGATTTTAAATTCAAAAAAAAGAAGAAGATTACTTAATTACCTGTTCTTATCAGGTCCTAACCTTTCTTTGGTAGATTTGAATTTAATTTTTTAATATATAATTTCCTGTTTCCTTTGAACACCATTCTTTTGAATACCTTTCAACTCCATAAGTACCAATATTATAAACATCAATATAATTTTTGTGCTTCTGGTAGTTCACATACAATGACAGATATAAATCAGTTTTAGCTTACATTAATCCAGACTTGTGAGAAAATCTCCCTGGTTGCCTATATAAAGTAGAATGAGAATCCTAGATGATTTAGTAACAGTTATGAAGCTAATACACAAACCCTTAAAAGCCTACATGCTTCAAACAGATTTGTTTCTTTTTCTCCGATAATTTTGCATACTTCTGACATTGTTATATAACTACTGAACCAAAGAAAAAAGACAGAAAAGATATGCCTTCAACTAAAACAAAAGACCTTTAAATACATATTTGATGGATGGCTAGACCTATCATTTAAAAACTGTATTTTCAACAGCCACCCATTAATAGAAATGTTGAATCTCTATCTGCTCACATGGGGAAAAGGCTTTTGTTTAGAAGTCAAAACACTAGGGGAAAATTGGAGAACAATATCATCATGATGGAGGTCCATAGGGGAAAATGCTGACAATGCAGTCATGTTTTCAGTCACATGTACCTAAAATTGTATTACTAAACAAAAGTGATCTTATTAATCGCACCTGATCATTATCCAAAACCTGACACATGAATTTTTCTAAAAGAGAAATCTGAAGTATCATCTGTATTTTTCCTTTGTTATGCAAATCAGCATCAAAGACAAGCGTACGAACTTCTAATCAGTGCCACTTGCTAACTAATAATCAATCTGTCAATTTATCTTTTCTCCTGGACAAACACAGGAAGGCTTTTAATTTCTCTAGCCATTATGTATTAAATCAAAGATACCTATCTTGTCCCGAGATGAAAGACAATTCCCTTTTTGTCCACATTGGAAAATTTCCCTTTTTGAAAAATATAACCTGAATTACAGTTCAGAAGTAGCTTCCTAAACTTTCCTTGATATTATAAAGCTTTTAAACTACAAATTTCTTCGTGATTCTTAAATAAAAGTTAAACTCACATTTATGATAGTTTTTCCTCAGCAGAATTATTTGAAATATGTTTCATTAATATTATGTCAGTATGAAAGTGATATATTTCATAAATAACATTAGATCAAATTCAAAGTTATTTCTTTAAGAGCTATTTGGTTTTATGAAAACTGATACATTTTAAGAGTGTGGTTTTGAGGCAGGCAAAATTCTTTTGACTTAATCAGTAGGTTAACTTAAAGAGCTTAAAAGTGACACACTATAGTATAATTTCATCTAGTTTAAATGCAAAAGGGTATCCAGAAAAATGTTACATTATTTCCTAATGAGATGTTGTTGTTCATAGCCATAAGCATATAATCCTATAGAGCTAATTGCCTTGTACTGATTTCAATGGATGTTTGTTTGAGGAAAGCAAGGAGGATTTTAGACACATTTTAGTTTTTGTAAATTGCTCAACATTCCTAACAGTTTGGGCTGAAATATTTGATTTTCTTATTTGAAAAATGTCTATCAAAATTAGTTCATCTGTTTCTGAAAATGAGAGTAAGGAAAATAACTTTTCCCCTTGTTAAAAAACTTATGGTGACCTTTTCTTCCATTATTTGTGTCATTTATAATTTTGAAATTTGGCAGAGGTTACTGTGCATGTCAAGGGTGGACCTTCTGCCATCTACTTGAAAGTCACCGAAGTTTGACAGTTATAGCCTTTGGAAATAGCAGCTTGCCTATGCTCAACAGATAATTACTAGTTCTGCAAACCTAAATTTCTTTAAGAATTCAAATGTTACAACTCTGGATAACTGTAGGTCAAGTTGGGTATTTTAACTAAGGAGAAGCAACGTGCTTTTCAAGTTCTCCCAGCAAGAACAAAAATGAAATATGGAAGGGTTAAGATCAAAGTAACATAAGTATCAAAGTTATGAAGTCAAATATAGTAGATATGAAACAGTATAAAATGGCACAAAGTTCTTCAAAATGGGCAGTCTGAGGTTGCTGGATAGAGGCATGGACTTGTAACAAAGACAAATGGAGACTGGAATATTTCCACAGGAAGATTCGCACAGCAGACTGGGGCTGATGAAGGAAAAGATGATTACAAAAGGGGTACATATCAAATAGTAGCAATGTTAAAAGACTGGAAATGGGAGCCAATCAATAGGAATTAAATCCTGTAAGTTGAGTAAAAGGACTATGGTGGAGAAACAGAACAGATCAAAAGCTAGATGGAAATTAGAAATAAACTTGGAGAAGGAGAAGTCTATACTCATAAAGAGGATGAGGCTCTCTGTGGAAGGTTAACAGAAGGGGAGAGAGAAACAAGAGTGGAGAAAATACAGTAGTTGCAGGTCAGAGAGCATGAAGAACAGGACTGGAAGCTAAAAGAACAATAATATAAACATAATATAAACAATAAAAAACATAAATAACTAAAAAGAAGCTAAAAGAACAATAAAAAACCCCATAAATATAAACAATAAAAGAACTCCTTAAAATGTTACTAAAATTATTTTATACCATAGCCTGGAAAATAATCCATTAAGTACTTCCACTTTGCTGTCTGCAAAACCTATTGTCAGAGACTTACACACTATATCAGTGAACAATGACATCTTATTGTGCTGGTTACTCGGGATTTACCAGTTGCTTATGTGGCCAACATGGAAGTAGTGAATCAAATATATTATCTTACTGGTAATATCCCTGGGAGTCAACATGTTGTCACATTTGAGATAATTATTCTTAAATATAATATAAACACTGAAAATCTGTATTCCAGTACAATTAACAAACTTAACATAAAAATGTCATCATTAAAATCTGTGCAACAGATAGCTAGGAAGTGATCTACATTTAGGATTGTAGCACACTACATTGCTTATTTTCCCCACAGGACTCATGACATATTTTGTCGACTTTTTTAATTAGAGTGCACTAGAAGATGTTGCTCATAGGACTTCTGCTCCACTTGTTATAGGAGGTTAAAAATAAATAATGAATGAGACAGAAGATTAAAGAATCAGAAAGGTTGTTTTACAGTCTATATTAAGGTTGCATAAACTGAATAACATCTTACAGAGCTAAGCAGCCTGTGACACAGAAGTCCTGTCTGTGGTTTGTGTTTCTCACAGCCCAGAAGACAAACTAGAGGCCTTAGAACTGAAATAAAAGCAGTGAAAGACACTTAAAAAAAACCTGAAATGAAAAAATTTTATGGCCTAAATGTGAAGATCTGAATATAGTGGCACTTGAGATTGGACTTCCAAAATGGACCAGGCTGACTTCAGTCTCTGAGTGACTCGTGTCTTCATCTATTAATGATGAGTGATAGTATTGTCTTGTCTCAGAACCCAAAAATTCTGTCAGTCTCTCAGAGGTGCTATAGATGGGCATTTCAGAAACACACACTCATAGAATAATTCAGGTTGGAGCGGACAAGAGGAGGCCACCCAGACCATTCCTGCGTCTAAGATCCACTGAAGGGTAGCTCTGTATTGGGGGACTGTTTGCCCCAATTTAGTGTCATTGAAAGCTTGATTATCAGCAAATACTGATATTAGACCCATATTGTCTAAGTGCCTTAGATGGCATGACACAAATAAACCTTGTATTAGTACAAATGGAATTGGATAATATTGGCAGTGGATAATATTGATTTTATCTAAGTAATATTTCCCACTTTCCTTATCCTCTAGTACATCCTGTCATTACTCTGTCTATGGCCTGAATGGGATTATTCTGTGGCATATATCTAAATTCCATTAAACTCAGAATATGCATTAATGCAGAGTAAATGAAACTGTTAGTTCTATAAGATAAAAATATTAGTTACTGTATTACTTTAGAAGTACCTGAACAGGGGACTATTTTATTTTGTCAAAAACTTTGGGCTATCTACAGGTAAACAAAATTACTATTGGTTTTCATAAGTGCAAATGATATTCCCAATAAACAAACTCAGAATACTAAGCAAGGAAAATAATCTAAAACCCTAATACAATAAAGAGAACAGTAAACTTAAATTACACTTAAAAAAAAAATAATTTAGACCTATAGCATGCTCCAGTTAAGAATCCAAAAGTATAAGTATCTGACTTTATATCAAGTATATGAAAACATCCTCTGTCAACACTAATTCAATCAGCTAATTACACAGAGAGGCCTTTATTTATCAGAAATGACAGAGCAATGCGATGGAAGGAACTTGGGAAACCTCTAGGAAGTAATTAAATAGCATCCTCAGCATTTAAACATACCAATGAGCTCTGCCAGGGATGACTGAGCGGGACTGCATACTCATAGAAAGTGCTCGGAGTACACATTCTTGAAATTCATGTAAATGAATTTTATCACAGATGAGACACACACACACACCAAAATTACTAGATTTTAAGTGCTGTCTTAGATACATGGTTTCAAGTAAAAACACTCACAGTGAGCCCTCAGAATAACAGTTGTGATGGGACTCACAGGGAGCCCACAAACAAATGTAAGCCATAGACAAAATATAAACTGAAGAACAGCAGGAAAAGAGAAACGTCTAAAAAGAATAAAGGCTAACTAGGAAATAAAAAGAAAAATAGGAATCCTGAGTGAAAATACTTAAACAGTATAAGTTTCTGGTTTAAAAGAAATCCTAGAGTTGTAGGCCTAATCAACTAGAAATGGTGACATAAAGTTTTCATGAGTAAAGCTCTGTGCAGACAAGAGGATTTAACAGAAGGGTATGTGGAAGTGAGAAATACTTATTTAAAAAATATTTGATGATAATTTCAAAAATTATTTTTAATAAGCTCTACTGTATTATAATATAAGGCTCTTTCTGTATCCTGCTCAGAAACCAGCCGTTTTCATTTGTGGTAATACTAACAACATTTCTGTCTCAGAAATTATTTATTAATGAAATTTATATTCTTTCCTCATTATACAACCAAGGAACTACTGATTCATACTACACAATTTAGTCTTTAACTTACCATCTTCTACTATTTCTTCTTTCTTCATTTTGATCAGAGTTTCTGATCTGTATCAAAGAACATGTTCTTTTCATTCTTTACAGTGATTAAACATTTGTTCATATATTAATGAATAATTCATTTATGAAATAATGTCTATATTGTCTGTTTAGACAGATAGGATTTGCTCCTATTGCAACTGAATTCATTGCATCTGACCCATTGAAGCACTATATAAGAACTATTAATGTAATCTTCTCTACAGCTCCTTTTGTCTTGTTCATCCAAATTCATCACCTTTCGATCAATTCCACCATGCATTTTATCTCAGCTCCTTAGGGGAAGCTTTTACAACAGCAAATACCACTTAATTACATTCTAGAAAATTATTAGGTTGTAACTTCCAGTTTATCTTGTAGGGAAAAAGGGAACGGTGTATATTTTTTTATAAATTTCATATGCACAGCCATTTACCTATTTGATACTGGTTTACTTTACAGTAAAGAGTTAAATTAAAAGAGAACAGGAGCAATAAAGCAATCTGAAGAACCCAGAGAGCTCACAAGCTTACATACTCTCAAACACATGAAAGACACAGGGATTCATTCTCCCTTCTATGAGACCAGGATAAAAAGAAAGATGACATTTCAAAGGGGTAGTCTAGAAAAGAAGACAAGTTGAATGGGTCCTCAGAAGCACCTCAGAATGAAGATTCCAGTAGAAACAAAATAATAAAAATATATGGACACTTCAGTGAATAGGCTATTTTCCCACTTTTGGTAAAAGGTATTCATATTACCTTTATCAGGCAAATTAGGAAATACATATATTAACATTTTCATCATACCTCTTTATCTTGCATTATGTATTTCTGGGTTCACAGGTAAATAGTCCTTTTTATTTTTTCTGAAGAACCTGATTATTTATCAGTCTGATCTGCTGCCACAGTGTTACAGAGGAAAAGCCAAAGTCAGTGGCCAAACTCAATAAGGTCTGTCAGTTAGCATACTTTGCACAATTTCAGATTATAACCTAAGAAACAGTTCATGTAATCTCTTATAAAGAGAGATGACAGAATAAAATCAATTACCCAAGGTGTACATTAAAGAAGACATAACATATAGGTTGCCATTTACATATGATAAACTGTAAGATTGTATAGACTTGTTCAGAGTTGTCTAGCTGGGTCCAAAATGTAGCTGGCTTAAGTCTTAAAAGGCATTACAAATTTGTTCTGCACTTACACAGCCCTGAGTACTTTAAAAATGAAGTGGTTTATTCTGTGACTCACTCCAATGTCTAATGTTCATATTAATAAAAACCAGGCTCTGATTCAAAGAAGCATACCCAACTCCTTCTTTCCTGTAGATGAGGGAAAGTACACAGCCATTTCTGTATTGGTTGCAAGAATGTGTTGAGTTCAGAATTCACATTTACAATCCATTCCTTAATCTACAGTATTCATGATGTTCACAGGAATCAAACAAAAACTTCCAGCTGTTGCACACTCTTTATCCAGAAGATCAGATTATCTGGCTATAGCCTAAAACTCAAATTTATGCAATTTTTTTCTCCTTTCATTTTCATATGGATTCTCATCTGGATTTTAAAAATGCTTCTTTGTTTTCTGTTGATGAAAGTATACTTACATATCGCTCTAAATTGTGTTACTGAATACGCAACATATGTTTTACCTCAACCTATGTCTTCCATTTGTGTAGCAGGAACATGATTTTTTGATTGTTTACTATTTTGTATCCTTGCTTCTGTTCTCATCGGCTCAGGACAAACTGCATATAATGATCTATTAGTTTAAGATGCTTATAACAGGAATGATCACCTGCTACTTCTCTGACACACTGATTAACCACTAACAGTCCACACTCATGCAAATATACCAAAGATAAAAAGGCTATGGCAAATTCCCAGTAGACACTGAAATGAAACAATTTACACCATCACAGAAGAGGGCCGTAGCCGATACCTAAGCATATAATTGTATATAAAGGACATCCCTACCCTAACCCTCATTTCCTGAATATTTGCACTCTTAAATGCTGAATCACAAAAAAAAAGCCATGGCAATTCATAATGGACCTTGCATAACCGATGTACAGAATCACATTAATTTGCCTCTAAACAGGCAGATTATCACTTTCTGTGATAGATGAATCTTTAGAGTAGCTTTTTAAGACTTGTGAAAGAATACTACAGCAATCCAGAAAGAAGACTAACTAGCTCAATATTGATCTCAACAAGACAGAACAAAAGATTGCTACCAGCTGATTAGAGACTTACTCAATTTTTAATAATAAAGGGCAGAAGTGAGATGTTCTCACCTATTTTGAGCATCCAAAATACTTTTTTTTTTCCAGATGGGTTATGGCAAGATGTGACATGAAACTCTTTTCAGCTTTTGCTGCTTTCACATTTTATTACTAGAAGGCTATATACATTTATAAATGACTGTATTTTATAATTTCCGGGTGATATGAATCATAGAAAGACTGTTCAGCAAATTTCAGCCTAGCAAGAAGCAGTGGGGTTGCCAGGGGTGTTTTAGTGTGGGGACCATATTACACCTGCTTTTCCCATAGTTCATGCTGTGTCTTAGTTTTATTCTGTATTTTGTTCAGAGTGCTGACATTAGCCTTCCGATTTATACAGGTAGATGAGCTGTTGAAATAGCAAATAATGCTATGTCATGGAAACATCATGAGCATTCAGAATCTCTTATGACACCCTCATACGCAGCTTCAAACATACCTGTATTCTCAAACTTCTGTGTAACATATATATAACTGATGTTTTCATGGGGATCAATTATAAATAATAACATAAGACGGATCATGCATGTCACTGTATAGTGACAGATTTGGGAATGATTAGTTTCCATAGTGATGACTTGGCTGGGGCATGCTAGGAGAAGTTAAAGAATATGGGAGGTTGTGTTTTGCATGCACAGTCAAATTAATTAATCTTGACATCATCTAGAATAGAGCAAGAGTCCCTTGAAAGAACTGTGAGGCATTTCTTATGTCCTTGAATACTGTAGTCAGAAGGTAGTTATGCTAAAATGTTTTCTCATGTTTTATGCATTTTTGTTTAATAAGTGGTATTTTTATTTCTGCTTTGAATCTTACATTTAAACTTAAAATCATTGAAGGAAACAGCTTTTTTTAATGGCGTAATTCTGACTTTAACAACCTGCACTTGTTGAATAAGATCAGCTTATGCTGTTCCAGTATGCTTAAGCTAATAATTTAAGTAACACTTTGAAAACTCAATGAATGCTATTTTCATTGTATAGTTACAATAATGGGCATACATACAGTGCAAGTGATTTCTTTGCTACCTAAATATATAGGTATAGAATAATAGAACATATAGAACTTATAAAATATAGAATAACAGAATATATATATGACATTCATTAGTCTATTATTTTAATTTCATGCACAAAGATTCCTCTACAACTTAAAATATTATAAATTATTCTTACTTTTTTTTCTCATGCATTCATGCAGTTCAGTATTCACAGTCTAGTACCTTTGTTAAAAACAATAATGGTAGCACCCGACAGAATTTAAAACTTACTTATTTTATATGTTCAGTTGTATTCATGACACAGGCCAGACATATTAAACAGGACATTTTTGTCATTGAAAAACTGTCCAAACATGCTAACGCTAAATATAGCATTTCTTTCTTTCAAAATATACTCAGCAATTTTGTTAGAGACGTCAGAATGGAAACTCTGTATATGAAAACCCTCTAGGATTTTGTAGAAAATCCAACATCAGACATATGATTTTGTTTTTTCCCTTAGCTTTTACAATGAGAAAAAAACCAGCAAAATCACTGTAAACCTTGTTTGTACAATGAAGGAAAAACAACCACCGAGTAACCTCTCTGAGCCACAATTCCTGTTATACTCCCTTCTGATTCCAGTGCAGATAACAATCCTGAGTGCAAACCCTGACATTTCCTAATGTCTTCCATACACAGTCACAAGCCTGCCCACAAATTACCTCTGCTGCCATCTACAAGCCTATGAAAAAACTTTTTTACATGTAGTCTCAGGACATTATTATCAACAGTTACAATTTCTGCTTGTCTTTAATCATTAAAATAGTCCCTTCTTCCTTTAGTAAGACAAACAATTTCCAGCCTAATGTTTTATCTAAATTCATCTATTTCTTCACCAGTACTTTTTTTTTTTTCCTTAGGACTTATTAGAAAACATTCAAAAGGACATTTATAAACATTTATATCTAGTTATTATTTAATCTGCATCTGTTTCATAATTAGGCCTCACTTTTGTAAACTATGTAATTTGGACTTTATTTCACTTATATATTTAATACTTTTCTTCCTTTTAACTGTAACTGCTTAGATATTTCACCATATTAGCATCATTTTCCCTTGGATTAAGTATATTTTTATATTTATGAGTAAATGACATTACATATCATACTAGTTTACTGCAAATAATAATATGATCCAAGGAAAATTACCTGATTTACCAATATAGTAATACTTTCTGGAAGCCATACTTCAGTTTTTCTGCATCCTGAATCGCAGAAATGAAATATGTGAACCATGAAGCATTCATGAAAGGCACTTCCTGCCTGTCATATATATCTAGCTTTCATATCTGGGGCATTCAAATTGGATATATGGGGTTCATTGTATTTTACTTTTTAATATCCACTAGAATATTCTTTTCAATTTTCCTTCAACAGAAACAAAGGAAATGAGTTAAAATTACTAATAAAACTCTAAATACATATAAAAATATCTCCAGCTGTAACTCTTAGCTAGAAATTACTTTGGATGGCTTCCTTCATCAAAATTTACAACATGTCATTTTTATACATGAAATGAGTGAGAAAGGAAATAAGATAAATATAAGAAAGTAAAATAAAGGACTGCTTGAGAAACTTCCTATAACTTGGAAATAATTGTATCATCCCTGCATCTTAGAAATGGTAATTTGGCATGCCTAGGGACAGGAAATGCAGATCCAATAATGAAATGAGATGTTAAGACAGAAGATGAGATTTTGAAAGCTTGTAACTTCAATGCAAAGACATTTTATGTAGAAGAACAGAATCATGTTCTATTACATTTGCTCTATCAAATCCTCAGGCAAATCTGCTCTAACATTAGATCCTCCCAATACTGTCCTCTTTGTAAGGATAACTTTGTTTAAAGAGACACAAATCACCTAGAACAATCTGGTTGACTGTTCTTACATGGCATTAGCAGCCAAATGGGACCTACTTCTCACTTCTTCAGAATTCTTTTATTCTATCATTTATTAATCTACCAGTTTAAAAGATTCATAAGCTTAAGTTCAGAGTTTTCATTACAATCCACTTACAAAATATTTCTCTCTAATTGCTGAAACTATGTCTTTAAAAAAAACCCAAACACAACACACAGACAAAAAACCATCTCTGGACCTGAAACATCTTTAATAAACATAATGAAAAATGTCTTATGATGACTGGAAACCCTCAAATGACTTCAGAAGCAAGGGTAATTTCAACTACCTGATTTTTCTTACAAATTTTCTAGAAAGAAATTTGACATTTAACCTAGGAAAGATTGAAGGTTTTAGATATCTGTGAAAGAAATCAATTTTTGGTGAAAGTGTCCGGACTGAGGATGGAATAGGTGAAGAATCTGAAAGTGAGTTGCTTTTTAAGTAACTTGGGTATACTGACAATTCCAGACCACACCATGAGCATGCCACAGGTCAGCACTGGACAGGTTAGGAACCAATACCAAGGCAATCAATTGCTCCTGGCTACACACTCTGGTGTAGATATTCTTGTCTGGAATTCAAGGTGTTTAAACAATTTAACACCTGGAAACATAAAGAAATACATAAAGGAAATAAATGAATACTCAGGTATATATCCTATGATATATTCTAGATATGCCTAAGAAGGGAAATACATTTTATGACCTTGTATCCTTACAGAAATACGAACTGCTACTGCATTAATTTCTGTTATGAAGCTACAACAACACAACTACACATGAACTTATATTTTACAAGGTTTCGGTCAAGCTTGTGGTTGTATATATGTAGCAATCCTGAATACAATGCTACACATTTTATCTTTTATCAAACTCTGGATGTTTACCTAATTTTTTTCCCATTTATTGTTCCCAGTTAATTTTAGATATTCTGCCTTTGGAAATAGGATAGTCATGAAGCTTAGCTGTAGTGCATTAACTCCCATTAGAGTGAAGGGCACTGAGGCTACTTGCACCTCACAAAACGTGATTACATTCATAAAGGATTAGATCCATTATATATGGGGGAAAAATTATGTACAAATATACATGTTATTTGAACAATAATTAGTTTAAGTAACTTTTGATGACACCTCCCCTATTAGCTGACTTATCCATTCAAAGCAAATATCCAGGAATCAAATATGTAGAAACTTGAAGTAAGTTTCACTGCCAGAGTGCACTAATGAGATGGGCTAAAGAAGACTGACCTTAGCTCTAATTGGGCTCAGAATTAAGCTTTTTACATATTTTCTCTGAAAGGTCCCTATGACTAATTCTAATTCAAAGCTGTCTAAAGCAATGCATACTCTCAATTACCAGCAGCAAAGGTTACACTAAATGGGTAACTGCTGGCTTAACCATGCGTTATTAGAGTCTGCTAAAATTATATTTTGGGAAGTATCAGTTACTGATATAGACTGACTCAGGAAATAACTTGGACTCATTCAAATCCCATAGAAAAGTAAACTTAATTTTGCTTCATTCCTGTTTCGCATTCATAGAAAGTGGTTTAGACTCCAGGTCTGGGAAACACTAGGTACATCTTCAAACATAATAATGTAAGAATTATTTATATCTTCATGATTACCTGAGGCCTAAGGCATTGCTATAGCTTTTATGCAGTGATGGCAAGGTAGTATACACTGAGTGTCTCTAATCTTCAATTTAAACTTTCCAGTACTGAAAGTTAAGGATTATGTATAAATGTTAAGAGCTTCAATTTGTCCTTGGTAGCCAAAGCTGTGCAAATATTTGCTTTGTTTTACAGCTGTTTCCTAGTTTTTGATTGTGTTCTTTTTCCTAGGATAAGGTTAGACAATACAGTTGAAATGATAGAATGGTTTGTTCTCATCAAAAAGGATGATCCCAAGCCATCGCTCTGCTGATGCTCCTTTTTCTCTCTGACTCAGGTCCCTGCCATGTACACCAGCCTCTCTTCTGGTCAGTTTAGTGGGGTGGTGTGTTGAGCCCCAGTCAGGAGGGAAGCACGACAGACCATTTGCTCACTCCCTCTCCTCAGCAGAACAGGGGAGAGAATAGGAAGAAGAAAAGTGGTGAAATCTCATGCATCTGATTAGTGATTTGAATCATCTCACTGTGGAGTTTGACAAACACTGATGAGAGTAATGGGTGAAAAACAGAGAAGGAAAAGGGTTTGCTCAAGGCCTTATCTTAGAAGTTTCATGCACTTACATCCTTAGTTCAGCTTTGACTTACTCGGGTTTCTTGTCTCCATAGTACCTGTTAATATCAGTATTCCTGTTAGCTTTCATAGAATCGGTCATTGAGGTTTGCGTTTTCACTAAAGGATGACAACTACTCATGTTATGTCCTAGCATGTCCTTCATAATGATATCACAGCCTGATCCAACAGAATTCAAGAATTAATCATTAAATCCTATGCTTCATTATAATGAAATGCATTTAACTATCAGAAATGTATCATGTAAACAATTATGCCATAAAAAAATCATGCCAATTAAAAAGCAGATGGATGTATCATGTAAGAAATCTTAAATTTGTCTCATATGATTTAAAGTGGTTAAAATTCTCAAGTCAACTCATTAACAACTCTGCAAATCCTTAATCAGTGACTTTTACACTTAATTAAAGTTATACGTGACCAGTAAGTGGTCTCAAAACAATTACTTTTTTTTGCATATTATGTTTGCAGATACTGGACTAAAAAAGGTGCATAAATACTTCCAAAGTAAGTTTTCTCATTGAGAACAATGATTAACTTAACATGAGCAAGAGTTAAGCTCACCCTTGCTCAGCTAACCATTAAATTCAATCTCCCAGTCCCCTGGGGGATGAAGCACAGACAAGGGGAATGCTAGCCCGTAAGGCAGAATACTTCAAAAAGGAAGGATATGCATTGAAGTGTCAGGTTGTCTGTTGTGATTTCATGTAGTAAGTTCACTAGAGCATCCATTGATTATCAATCAGAATTAATCACTTTATATTCTTTAAGCTGTTCAGCATACTAGATACCATTAAAATAATTTTTTTAAAAAATTAATTAATTAATTCACTCTTCTCCTGCAAGGATGTATTAATACAATTTCAGAGATCCAGTGCTGGTCTTGTTTTCATATTACAATAGAATTCTCCCTTACACAAGCAAAACTTACATCAGGTCATACCTGATTGCTCATTAAACTCAAAGTATTAAGGTTGTGCAGTACAGCCTCATGTTCTGAGGAACTCATGCTGACTCCCTGAGAGGTGAAGTATCCCAGAAAATGGTTACAGCTGAGGCAAGGACCAGTAAAGCAATGTAAAATGCACACATATGTGAATCTGAAAACTCTAGTTTGGCATATACCTAAGTGTGTAGACCCATAAGCTCTGTTCAGACCTCATGATCTGAGTTTAAAGTACCTTGGGTAGATGGACTTACACTGCTGTTTACACCTGGAGTTGCTCTCAGATACCGACATTGTACATCATGCCAGAGCTCATGTTTGATCTCAGAATGGGATCCAGAAACAAGGTGCTTCTTGAGGCATTTGGGCTGGAGACAAATTCTGAAAACACCATACAAATGTCAGAAACCTTCCAATTCAATACAGTACTTGCAGAACTGTTTTATAAATACAGTGAGAAAAGAACATGCTATTCCTTTTTTATTATTATTATCTTTGCCATTAAAAAGCATACCTTATGTTTCAGAATCTTGCCTTAAATACTTAGGCTATATACTACCTGATCTCCACACAAGTTTTTCCATACTTTTGTATATTAGCTATTGAGTAAAAACCTAAATATATAGGAATTTCGTGGATGAACTCAATTGTTCAGGGTAACTGGTTTAACCTTGTTTAGTGTTGTTATTACTCCCAAACAGTCTATCTGACCTAAGACTCACTTCAAGTTTAAGAACTTCAGCAAACCCCCACTTTCAGAATCACAGTGTTGAATGTATCATGCTCTCCAGAACTTATCTACGAATAAATTTACATACTTTGCAATACATACTCCTACACAAATTTTCTTTTCAAGCTTTACTTAATCTTGAGTCGTCTATAAATATATGAACATATGAACCTACTGAGTGTGACCATATAACCTTTGTTCACTCATCATTTCTCAACAATACCATAGTAAAATAACGTTCAGATTCAAAGTAGGATTCTACTTACTACATCAAAAAGAAGAAAGCTGTACTTCTCACAACCTCTTTTTTAATTCTAAGAATAACAAGTACTGCATCTTCACTCATACTCTGACCATGAAAATATTTTCTTACTGTTTTGGTAGATAAAGATATTGTACTCGTATATTCCCTGTACTCCAGTGATTTTTCCCTTTTACCAATTTCAAGGTCATAAACTTTTCATTTAAGGGATTTTGAACAGGACTTTTTTTACCAAATACAATCAGCATGTTTTTCTTCTGTAAACAGTTTCCATATCCTTAGGTTTACCTAAATTTTACATTGATAACATTTATAGACAATTTAATGTCTACAAAACATTTTACGGGCTTATACTATTTAAAGGGGGAAAAAGGCTAGACATTACAATAACAGAAGAGACCAAAATTACAAAGAACTGTATGAGGAGTGGACCAATATATATGCAGACTGAACCAGAATGAACCCGTCAAAGAACATCATACAATACTGTATGCCAGAATAAAAAAAAAAATACAGCAGTGATTAAGGAGTTATAAAAAAAGGAAGTTGTGCTTTGGCACACATACTTCTTTATCAAACTGTAAGAAATGTGGGCTGTGGTATCACTTCTCAGACTGGTCTGCAAAAAAAAAAAAGTACAATAGTAAGGAGTTATGAAAGCTTAACAATACAAAATCCAGGCCAAAAAACTGAAGGTAAAAATATCACAGAATCACAGAATGTATAGGGCTGGAAGGGATCTATGATAAGTGACCAATCCTACTCTCTGCCCAAAGTAGGTTCAGTTACAGCAGGTTGCCCTGTACCATGTCCAGATGGGTTCTGAATATCTCCACAGAGGAAGCCTCCACAATCTCTCTAGGCAACCTGCTCCATTGTTTGACCAACATCAGAATAAAATACCTTTTTCTTATGTTTAAACAGAATATCCTATGTTTCAATGTGTGTCCATTGTTTCTTGTCTTGTCATTGATTACAACTAAGAAGAGTCTGGCTCTGTCTTCTTTACTTCACCCATCAGCTGTTTATATGCATTGATAACATCCCCTGACCCTTTTCTTCTCCAAGTTTAGCAATTCCAGCTCACTCAGCCTCTTCTCATTTATCAGATGCTCCAATTCCTTAATCATCTTTGTGGTCTTTCAGTGGCCTCACTCCAATATATCCATGTCTGGGGAATCCGCAACTGGAAACAGCACTACAAATGTGTCACCAGTGCTGAGCAGAGAGAAGGATTACCTGCTGATCATGCTCTGGTGCCTGCTTTATCACAAGGGCACATTGCTTTCACATGTGAGACTTGTGCACCAAGATCCTCAGGTCCTGCTTTGCAAAGCTGCTTTTCAGTTGGTTGGCCCCCATCCAACTTGTGCTGATATGTGGGATTTTTCCTCCCAAAAGTCAAGACTTTGCATTTCCCTTTGTTAAACTTCATGAGGTTCCTACCACCTTGATTCTCTGATCAGAATCATTCAGGTCCCTCTGAATGATAGCACACGCACCATTCATATCAACTAGTTCTTCCAATTTTGTGTCATCTGAAAATTGCTGAGGGCACACTCAGTCCCATCATCCAGATCATTAAGAAAAATGTACTGGTCATAATATTGGTACATAGCCTCCAGATGGACTTTGTGTCACTGGGATCAGAACCTGTTTGAGATCAGCAGTTCAGCCAGTTTTCAGTTCACCTCACTGTCTGTTTCTCAAGTCTGTATTTCAAGAGTGTGTCTGTTATGGCAGACAGTGTCAAAGACCTTGCCAAAGTCAAGACAAGTAGCATCTACTGTTCTCCCTTCATCCACTGAGACAGTCATTTCATTGTCAAAGGCCATCACACTGGTCAAACGTGACTTCCTCGTCATAAATTCATGTTGACTATTCCCTATTACCTTCTTTTCCTTAGGAAGATGTGTTAAAATTGTCAGCAAACATGTCCTGGGTATAACTTTGCTGTCTGGTTTTATGGCAAATTTAATGGTATCAACTGGGAAAAAGCCAAAGCTATGAAATTCTAATGCTATTCACAGAAAGTACGGATACATGTGGAAATTATCTCCTCTCTCAGCAAAATATGAGCTAGGAATGAGGCATTTTTCAGCACTTACTATATGCTTGTGGGTACAATAAGAACTTTCCATATAAATTAAATAAGAACTACAGTAACCACAACTCATTCAGTCTGGTTTTACTGCCAAACCAAAGCTTAAATCTGAGTCAATGAAGTCCAAGTCTCTTCAATTAACTTCAAAGGAGGCTGTGCTACTCATGTTTAATTGAAATTATGAGAAATGTGGTATACCAGTTCGATTTTTACATTTACTGAAACCTAAATTCAAGGCAAATAGAGATTCCTGGGATCCCTCAAGTGGAAATGGTCAATTTTTACAATTATAAGCTATTCTGAAGGAAAGGTGCTCTCCCTCCCTTCTTGTTATAAGCTGTTCTGCATTGCATAAGAGAATGAAAAAGGCCAATCTGAACAGGGGAAAAAAAAGAGTGAGCGAAGCTTGGGATTTAAGGAATTCTCCCAAGGAGTGTGTAATAGGGATTTCATTCACACATGCAAAAGCAAACCCTTGAATGCATATTCCTAACTGAGCATCCTAATTTCCAAAAGACTGGTTAATACTGGGAGGGAGAGAGGGAGGGACAAGAAGACAGGAATTGCCTCTCACCGTTGTCTTAAAAGTAGCAGTTAATCCTCTGTTATATTTTTAAGGGAATTAGAAGTCTGCCTTCATGAGAGACTGTGAGCTGTGAAATACAACTGAAGAAAGATATCTGCTTGAGTCTAGTCGATACAAAGGCCAGACCCATCTTAATGAACCCTACATACCCATTTGAGGGTTCTAAGCAGTGTGGTTGATACGAACTCCTTGCTCTGTCAGCAGAAGGATTTCTTCCATTTGACTTTTATTTGCCTTCTCAATGTATATATCTTTCTGCATGATTTATACATAGAAGAAGAAAAAAAGACTGTGTTCTCCAGTGAACATTGGTGTGTCAGGTAAAAAGCCAAAGAAGGCAGAAGAAACAGAACAACCCTCCTGGTTTTGAAATTTCCTACTGTTTTGCCTGTCTCTGTTCTTCCTGATGATCTGCATATATCTCATCCTGATGCACAAGATTCTGCCTGTAACACATGTAAGTAGTCTTAGCTCAGTATTCAATGAAAAGGGTTTTGGTATGGTAGCCAGATGCCTACAGTTAGGTGTTGCAAAGCTCCATGTCATGATGCCTATTTGCCTTTGAGTCTCTGGGCTAAGTTGCTAAGACTAAATCAGAGCCTTGAGCAGTAGTTTTTCTTGTTAGTGCTTAAGGCTGGCTCCAGGAAAAGCCTTTATAAAATATGAAAGCCTTTGCTCAAGAGTGGAATAAAATGTCTCAGACCAGGGGATTATCATCAATATATCTACAGGGAGCATAAAAATACCCACAATCTAAGCATAATTATTCATCTCCTTTTCTCTCTAAAAACAGAATTGCACATCTGAAGTGATAGCATGTCTAAGACTGTGCTGAGCTAGCCTGGAACATAATGCACTGGCTCCAGTGTAATGCACTGCAGTCAGACATTAACAGTCAGGCTTCGCCAGGTTTTTAAAGGCATGGACAGCTGTACTTCTGTGCTGGCAGCTAGTGTACTGTATGTGTGTCCATTCAGACAGGTTAGTCATCAATAGCCCAAAGTGTCAATTTTATATGCAGTATGTACCGGTTCTTCAAAAGGGTTATTGCTTGCATCACAAAAACTATAATATTTGAAGTAGTACAAAATATTTATTGTATGTTTTCAGACTATAGCATCAAGCCATAAGTTGTCATTTCTTGCATTAACAGCACTAAACCTTTTTTTTTCAATTTATGCAAATAACCAGTGAAATGTATAATTTCCTGAAAAGTTGTAAAAATAATTATGTATGGCAAATTACAAAATCTCTCAAGGATCTAGACTTTTGTCTAGATCATGTAACAATACTTTATTATCAATTACTAAATGGATTTTAAAATCTTCTGATGATTTACAAACATGATACAACACCCAGTCACCAGATTTTAAAGATCCCTCCCTTTTTCCAAGGGAAATAATTAACAACAAAATAAAAGAAATACTTTCTAATATTTCTCATTAAGTTCATCAAAATAAATTTTTAGCCATTATAAGTAAAGGGCTTCATAATGAGTACTCTAATGAATACGCTAAACTGTGTGGAGAAAGAAACAAAAGATCATCAGTAAATTGATACTATTTAAAAGAAACCCTGAAAGCCATTGCATTAAACAGACAACTTTCAGGTTAAACACCTCTTTCTGCTTGAGCCCTACTTTTTAAGACACGTGAATTCAGTGTGTCAGTTAACCATGAGGTACTCATAAATTCAGTCATGAAGCCAACCTCACTTTTAATCAACCAATGAGCCAAATATGGTTTTTATTACTCTAAGAATTACATTTAGACATGTTAGTCACTTAAGACTTGGATTTTGAAAGCATTACATGTCAAAAATGTAAACTTTAAAACCTGACAGGAATTTCAATGATACTAAAAAGCCTATTAAGTATTCCTGTGTATATCCAGATACCTAAATATCTTGAAAAACTAATCAAAAATTTCTGGTTTAAATTTTACTTTTAAATTTTACTTTGAAGTTTCTTTTAACAGCAAAGAAAACACAAAAAATCTGTTGTTTTCCTTCTCCGAACATGAAGAAAGACATTTGCATGAACACTTGAATAACACCTTTAATTGATAAATAGAAAGAAGCTTTAAGGCAAGTGATTATATTTTGGACAGATCCCTTAGACAAAAATATTGGGCAAATTTGTGAGAAAATCACACAGCTGAATTTAGCAGTACGTTAAATGCATCATTTCAATTGTAACTACAGCTTCACTATTCTTTGTTTTAGTAACAGTTCACAGTGTTGAGTCATAGAGCCTGTTCAGATGTGCAGGACATGTAATTGAGTTTGTGATGGAAAATGTCTAAACGTAGCAGCAGAAATGCAATGTGTGCTGCTATCTGACCTTTGTCAGCAATGCTAGAGGCTTTTTTTTCACATGGTACTGCTAGTTGTCAGTATTAACAGTGCCAATGAATTTCTTTCTGTCAAAGAAATCAAACCACGAGAGAGGAGTTTCTGAGGAACTCCTCACAGAGAAGGTCACTGTAACTTAATCTCATCAAGCTGCTTTCTTTGTTATTAGAAAAGGCAGGTGAGAAAATGAGTAAATGACACCCCTAAGATTTATAAGAACATCAGAAAGTCATTACTAGACTTTAAGATCAGGAAATAGTATATCTTATTGATCAAGAAGAAAAGAGATATTGAGGGAAAAAAAATGTTGTTTTGTTCTCCTTCCCCTTCACTTAGACAAATTAAATTCTACTGTGTCACATCAAATTTTTTTTAGTATTGATTTTTTTCAAACTTTGCTTGACATCTGAGGTGACTGAAAAGGTTCAATGTGAGACCTAGAAGAAAAACAGAGTAGAGTAATGATGCTATATGCAGTCTGCAGCCTACAATACATCCATAATATAAAAAAAGATGACAAGTCATGTGGATATTGAGTCATTTTCCTTTCACATTATTATGTAGTTCTCCTCAAATATGCTGCTGAACTATCAGAGAGCTTATCACAAGGGGCAACTTCTTCATAACAATTGCAAAATGGCTTGTCCACCAAAGGGAATAAAATCTTTTTCAAAAAATGCGAGAGGAGCGCCCTCTACTGATATTTTTGAGCTTTCCCAGCTTTCTGGCTTTGGTAAATGTAATACACCCAAATACACTTGGATTATATACACATCGAGGGTTTCAATTTTCTTCATTGCTTAAAAGAATATAAGTAATCATTTAGTGTAAAACGCATCTAATATAGGCATTATTGCATTCATATTACATACTTGTGATTCACCAATAGAATTAAGAAAAAAATATCTCTGCTTTGATAAAATAATTCTAGAGGTTTGTCATATTGTGAGACACATCAACTTCGAGAGGTCAGTGGATGCCATGTAGCTATATTAAGCTGGATTTGGCCTCTTAGAAAAAAGTTAAAAGTTTAAGAAGCTTTGTCAGAAGATCATTAAACGACCACCCTCTTCAGTTTATTAACATATCTTTTTAGCAATTCCATTTGCTGTATCTTAAAAAGAATAAAATGTTAGTCTGAGTAGGCTACAATGTTTTTAAGAGCATTTTGGAAAATATATTTTATTAAGGAGTATCAACTCAATTTTGTTCACCAACTGTTATTCAGCTGGATCATGCATCCAGTCGTTGTTAGTTCAGCTTTATCCAGCAAACACTAGGTTTATTCATCATGAGGGCTATGATGAATTGGACTGTAGGAGGAGACAGGCCTCTAGATTTTTTTTTGTTTTCATTTCTCAATAGAAGTTTAAGATAAGATTACACTATGAATAAGGTTTTTCACATCAAAGTGTCCATACACATTTCCTAAGGAGTCAGTTATGTTCCTAAAAACTTTTCAGGGAGCACATAGTTGCCTGATTTTTCCATTAGAATAAGCACCAAAAGGTGGTTTTAAAGGAGCTAAGGTCCACAAATGCTCATAATATCACCGCCAGAATTTTCAGACCATGAGACCACTCTTATTTTTCCTTTTTTTTTTACTATTGATACTCAAATAGACCAGTCCAAATATAGACAATATTTTATGGAGAGTTTATTAAGTTCTCAAATGTACAATGTCTTCTGCATTCCTGCAGAAGATATGATATTTCTTGCCCTTCTCCCATCCTCAAAAGAAGCAGTCATAACAGACCACTGCACTCTTAGCCAGGAACATTAGATGCAGTGCCTGATTAGCCCAACGCTGCTTCCTAGTAAAGGGACCTCAGTAAAAATTAGCTAGATAGCTCCAGTCTAGAATTAGACATTACTTCAATATGATCAATTCATAATCTGAGATTTTGTTCTACTTACTGCTACTTGAGTATGAATCCAGAATTTTCTTCTGTTTGTTACAGTGCGGCAGCTATTTTAATTGGCCATCCCACTATGCAATGGATTTTTCCTGATTATACATAATCTGGAAAGGTTAAATGCCCTCTAGGGTATTTTAACCATCTTTGAAAACACAAAAAAATATAAAATAGAAAGTCCAAAATAGTAAATATTAAAATGATATTGAAAATTATCAGATATGTTGGATTAGATTTTGGTATTTTCATTACCAGAAACTAGGTAACTCAGGACTGTATTAATATAATTGTCTTAGGATAGTAAAACTGTGCCAAACAATTAAATTAAAAATATAATGTCTCAACTATTGTAGGTTATTCACAGACTCCATTAAGGCAGAACTATTGACATCCTCTGTACACATACCAGAATAAACATTAAGTTTTTATCATGACAGTAAATAATTTGAAGTGCAAACAGCATATAAAAAGTGAAAGAAGTTAATATACTAACCATCAATATTCAGTCACATTTTTAGGTATTAACATTATATATGACAGAACAGAGCTTTGAAAGACAGCTATTAATTGCATATTAGTACTGGCCACAACAGTTGTTTACTACTCAAAGAAGGATTTACACACCATTTGGACCAGAGTTTGCTTTTGATACCTGATCTAAGGTTCAGTTACAAAGGTGGAATTTTTCACTCCACCATATTCAGAGCTCATTAAATTTAGAAAAGCCGTATTGGTACAGACGGAAGTAGAGACATATATAGGAAGATGGGCAAACAAAGTATATTCACTCTAGAGATTCATTGCATTGCAACAACTAACAAATTGGTTTGGTTATTACTCTTCTTTTTTGTGTGCTCATAGCAATGTTTAGACTGAGATGTCTCCAAATTCTCTATAAATGCTGTAAGCTATCATTAAAAAATCCTCAGTTAAAAACAGTCCTTGGTTGAATGAAGAAAGGCAACATAGTTCAAGCCATATGCTAGAGAGAAATACCCCAGATATAACTCTGGGATATTTGCCAGAAGACATTCAAATATCATGAGTCTAAATGTGATATAAGTGATTAAATTCGATATCACATCAACTGAGAGTGCTGCCTTTTTTTTGTTTTTTGTGAATTAAGCTCTTCCTATCAGCGTTAAGATTTGTAAATCAACGTGGAGGCTTATATGACTTCTAACTTTGACAATTATAATGTAGAATAAAATACTGTTATTTAAAAAATTGCTATTTCCTACTTCCAAGACCTCTCAATTTTGCCAGTGTTATTTTCAATGACATGCAGAAAGCTGAATGTGATCAGGACAGCATTTGTCCTTCTGTTTCCGTACAATCCTTTTAAAGTCGAAGTCAGATAAGTCACATATTTCAGTGCTTTACACCTCAGGGTGAAACTTCAGGCTGTCATCTAGGGCTTAGTGATAAAAGAAGGACTGATTAAAAGAGACTGACACTACAGAACTGATAGAGCTGAAAGACTCTAGGGGCTTCCATGCTATTAAAAATCAGCCATGATTTTCTTTCAAGAGGACTGTTTCAAACAATGAGATTTAAATATTAATTCAAACCAACATTTGTTGCCCCTCTGCTCTGTGTATTTCTGGATGCCTCATTACAAAAATAATTTGATTGTCATCTGTATCTGTCACATAAAAATATACCAAGACACTTTATGCATTACTGAAGTTTAAGAGGTATCAGTACATTAAGAAATTACTTTGCATTAAATTCTACCCAGGCAGATTCCAGCTGAAAATGGAATGATTAACATGGTAGCTTTTCCATGAGAAAACATGATTTAAAGTCTAATTTGGATGCAATGATTTAATATTTACACTCATGCCAACTATACTGTTTAACAGCAGGTTTCCTGCTTAAAATTCAGGAATTACTGTATTCAGTAAAATATTAATACACTGCACTTACACAGTGCCTCAATTACAGGATCTTAAAATGCTTTTTAAGCATTAATTCAGATTCACATCATCCCTGAGAGGAAAGGACTTGTAAGGAGCATTATACTTGTTCTTTAAAGTAGTTGAGGGAAGACACAGGCAAGCTACACTCTTGACCAAAGGGCACACAGCAAGTCAATAGCAGAACCAGGAACAAACTCAGTTCTGGTTCCTACTGCTCTTCTCTCACCATTTAACCACATTTTTTTCCAACTGCCCACTATAATACCAGTTATGACCTTAGGTAAGCACACACATCCTTCATTACCCTTGACAAGAGTTTGTGTGAATATTTCTTCATTATACTGAATATATTGAATATATTGAATATGTATTCAGTACATTGAATGAAGTGAAAATTTGCATGAATACCATACTCTGTTGGTAGTTAGATGAAATCTGACCAAAAATAAGCCTTCAATATAATGCTAAATCACTTACCATTTAAATATATCTTCTAAGCATTATTTAGCTTGTTAATGTTAAATAATGTTATTCTTAAAAACACAGGAATATATAGACAGATTGCCTCTTCACCACCAGGGATTAATGTCTTAATTGTATAACCTTACTTCAGTCAGTGAAGAATCACACCAACAGCCCCAACTTGGCTGACTTGAAAGACAATTGAAACTTTTCACCAGGGAAATAAAGGTAAAACATCAAATCCTTTAATTAGCAGATTACTTTAATGTCTTAAAAGCAATGTCAAATCAATCAAAATCTTTGAAATCCTGTCATCCATATCCTGAATATGAGCAGTCCTGTAACTTTTCCAATTACTGCCAATATGCAGTGCTAAGTTATAATTTTGCCAGAGCAGAATACCCAAGAAGAATAAGAAAACTAAAAATCAGCCACATCACCTACACAAGGAAGGATTTTAACACTACACAAAATGAACTAGTAATTTCTCACTGCAGTGAAAAGAATGGAAGCATGCAATTTTCAGAGGTGTTATCAGCACCATAACTGTGCCATAAACTTTTCCTTTGGATAGGATTCTACTGTAAAAGCATTAGTTATTTGCTAGCAGAAAATTTCCTTAGCATTAGTTATTCTTTTCTAGGAAGATCTTTCATTTTTTTTCAAGGATAATTCACCAGTAGAGAACAGTAACAAAATATTATTCCCTTTGCCAAAAGATTCTGAACAATCTTATTTATTGTGATAGAGAATCTTCTAAAAAAGCTGCTACTATTCAAGGTTTTTGACTTTCAGTGTACTTTTGTCATTTCATAACATCTGTAACATCACTTTATATCTCTACTTTCTCCACATCTCTTCCCCTCTCTGTCTCTTTTTATAAAACATTTCTATGCATTGTTTAGCTGATGTCAGGAACTGTGGATAGCTGCGAAGTAGTTCTCCCATTGACTGCTTAGGCAATTCAAAGAACTTCATCATAACAAAACAAAACAGAAAGGGAACAGAAAATCTGATGATAGCTATGAGGGGTAAAAATCAACCCTTGTACTTTTCTGCAGCTTGAAACACACAATTATTTTTTAGCACTGGTACAGATGCATTAATACTACCAACACAGTAAACTGTAGCATTATCTGAACATATACAGTTTTAATGACTGTATCACCAAAGCTGGCTGTGATTCAGTCATGAAAAATATGTACTTTTCTTTGAAGTAAAATTTAATAACACTGGAATATTCCATGAATGCAAAAAGATAAATCTTAGAGATATGAAGTATTCTGTCTCCTGCTGATAAAGCTGATGAAGAAATGGGAAAGAAGATAAATTGATGGAAAGAGTCCGGGTCCAGCCTCCAAATAGTACTGCATTCCTTAATCTGCCAGATAGTTTTCAAAGGATTCTTCCTCTCTTTCTGGGTAATAGGAAGAACTACTGAAAGGAATCCTTTTAGAAGATCTGCTATCGGAGAATGGAAAAAAAAAAAAAAAAAAAAAAAAAAAAAAAAAAAAAAAGCTGGTGCTTTTTTATCTTTTTATGAAAAGATAAATTATACACACACACACACAGAAAAAATTCTTCTCAAATGCATTGCTTAAAGAAAAGCCATATTCCCTTCCTGCTGTTGTGAGAAGGACTTGTCTATAAGGGAACAGGTAGAGAGCTATTCTGAGTCCTTATTTATAGTGTGGAGTATAGCTGGATATTCCTGGCATCATCCAGACTTTAATGTGGACAGGCTGCTGAAGAGCTGCAAATACAATAGGCTCGAGAGTTCTGCAATAATTTTTCTCTTACAGATTGGTAACTTTATGCCAGTTGCTGCTTTCACCTTTCTCTAGAACTGGTTTTAGTTTTTATAATATATTCTGAAAGAAAGAAATTATCTAGATCTTAGTAATACAATGTATACAGCACATCTAAGAGGATATCTATGCCACTTTTCAGTACTAAGCCACCAATTATGTCTTAAAAAATAAAATATTAAAAAATGTCATATAGTCTTCATTCTGTTAACAAGAGGTGTGAAACTCAGACTTTGAAATCTCTTAAGTAGAGGGGAAACTGATCTCCTCAGTCACCCATCTGTAATTGTATATTCAGGTCTTTGCATGCTATTCACTTTTCCCACATTTTTTATAGGACCAGTAAGAGCTTTAGCAAAGCCTGTGCTGAGAACTTTGCTGTAAGATATTAAGTCTGAGCATCATATGACAGAGAACCTAATGTCTATAATTCTGATGGGATCGTATCATCAGTGAGTAATATACAGTGATTTTTGCCTATCTATAAAAGTCTGAGAAGTCTGTGAGGACCACCTGAGAATGCACTCTAAAAAAGCAACCAACCAACAAAAACTTTAGCAGATGTTCAATAAGATTATACCCAGTGGCAAGTTTAACAAGTATTCTTCATCTTCACAGTCACTGCATTCTCCTTTCAAATATTGCAAAATAAATGCTGAAGATGAAGCAATCTTGATGGTTAAGTTAAACAATTCTCCCCAGACTGGACTTGCAAGTTGGGAACTTTTTTCAAGAAATATTTTCTGTTGCTGTAATTTCAAGAAAGAGTTTCCACATATTATCAGTAGCACAAAAAAAACCCAATTAATTAATTAGTTAATCGAGATCAATGTCACAAATCTGTATGCTGAAATTTTGTATTTAAAACCAAATATTCTTAGTAGAACTAAATGTATAATGTTGTATATACATATATATAATTTTTTTTTCCCTTATCTTGATTTATTCTTCCAAAAAGCACCATAAAGGACAGGTAATTTCTGGGGAAGGTGAACTGGACATACAAGTTTGACAAGGACAGACTGTCCATCATGCAGTACAAAACAGCATAATACAGTAAGAACAATGAAGTACTTTTCAGAAGCAATCATCACATAAGATACCAAAAAGAAAACTAATTACTAATAGCTAGGTCTAGAACAAAATGCAGATTTTTAGTACCTGAGACTTGGTTAGCTTTTTCCTGCTCACATAAAATAGTTAATTTTTCAGTATATCTTGAAAACAGTTTTATTAGTTCTCTTTCAGGGTTGCACTAAAGAAACAATAAATGGTACAAAAGAAAACAACAGTAGAGAGAAGAGTATTTTCATATAAGAGGAGGATGTTTTCATGTAGTAACCTCGAAGAAAAGATTAATTGTTAGGATTGACCAATTATTAATAAGCATTTGAAAAAGAAGAATTAACAAGAACAAATTACTCTCTGAAAAGATTTTTGTATTAGTAAGCAAGGAATTAACCTATTCATTTAAGTTAGCAAAGAATTTCTAGTGTCTTAGAGGATTGAAATATCTGAGTAGTAGTAATTTGATATAGCATGAAAACTAACATGCAGAGTAAGTACTAGAAAGTACTGTCCTCTAAATTAAATATTAAGCTAAGAAATTAACACATAAAGTGCAACTGAAAACTGTCCAGGTTTGAAAACACAGTCAGCTGTTTGAATAATCAATGGAACGTGGAGAATCACTAAGAAAGTGTGACTCAAGTGAAGCGCTCATGCTGGTGAAGTGAATGGCTGCAAAACAGATAGCCTGGTGAGAGCGATAAAGTATGGATGTCTACTTACTTCAGAACACCTCACTGTCTCCAGTGGGTTTACATTTTAGATATATTTTTTTCTTCTGAGATTGTGTGAGCATATTTACTTTATATATTATTGACTTTGCATGTACTCTACCCTGTTCAGATTTGACCAAAGCAAATACAGTTTTGCAGTTTGGATGCAAGTCTGCTGGTATGAACAAATAAGTAAAATAAGCAGGTAGACACAGAAGCAAAATCCCCTGAGACCTTGTCTGAGAACCACTGAAGATCCACTGACCGTCAATATCAGAATCACTATTTTATAGTTGCCATCACAAACTCTTAGAAATTTTGTAAATTTTTTTTAAGTTATGAATTAGATGTTGAATGAATATTTGCAATCACTCATTGTGTACGAATCGGTGAGAAATCGAAGTAAGCATTAAAACTGGACATATTAAGTTCTATTAATTTCACATATTTTGGCTCTCAAAATCTCTTATTTGATGAAGGTAAACTGATTTTAAACTATTATTGAAGGAGATTTTAGTAGGTGTTCTCATAGTTTTAAAATGTAATATTTACTTTTAATGTTTGGAAATCTTTGAAGCTCAAGAATAAAAATAAAAATCTCCATACCTCATTACATTATTTGTTATGCTGGACACAACTGTAAGAGATAGCTAGCTATCTCTACCTAATGGATTTTTACATCGCTCTCTAGATTGCAGTATGGATCAGTTACATGAAAATGTATGTATACTTATATTCAGGCTTTTAACTCCAGGGGTTTTCCACAAAACAGAGAAAAAGAACCATGTATTTTTTATTCAGCAAATTAAAGATATAAAACCAGACACAGTAGGCATAAAATAGTTTCCTGTAAAAAGACTTCAGTAGATATTATTTTTCAATTTATGTTTATCTTACGGTCTCTCTGTATTAAAAAATTCCCCAAAGCAATTAAATGAGTCAACATTAAGACTTTGACAGACTCTTTATTTCTTCATGCAATGCTCCACTATTTAGCTTTTTTTTTCCCCTGTTTTTTTTCTTTTTGTTTGTTTGTTTGATTTTTTAAATAACTTGAGGTGCCAGGATCACTGGGACAGCAGCATATAGAGTTCTTTTTTTTGAGGTTTTATTTTGATACATCGATACCTGAGGGGCGTGTATCTTAAAAAATTCAGTGGTAAATTCCACCTATGCACCTAGACTTGTTCTGGTTCAGAAGCCTTACTATCAAACATTTTCTGAACTATAAAAAGATTGGCATAGCAGCATTCAGTCTGCATGATTAGTAACATGCAATTAATAGCAAGTTTGAGGGTCTGGCTTTTTACCTGTTATATTGAATCAATGACTGGTAGTTAGAAAGAACAGCAACAACCTCAAGTGTTGTCAGGTACATGTAAATTTAGTTACTCCTGAAGATCATTCTGTAACTGAGCTCAACTCTGTTACATTTAACTGCTTATTAATAAGCTATGTTTCTCCTTCCCTTATGAATTGAAATGCTCAAGAAGTTTATACTCAGCAGACAACTACCCCTTCTGAATGATCTTCAAGAGAGGTCGCATGTGTATTGTTGGTACAGGCTCAAAAAGGTTAGTTTCAGATAATTTTAACAAGCTGGCTCTACTTCCTCTCAGCTATAAGTTGATGCCACCCAGAAAAGAAGTGGCTCTTGTTCACCCCTTAGGAGGTGAGTTGGTTATATGGATAGAAGGCTTGCTGAGTCAGCCCTTTACCTAGCCGTGCACTATAGACCTGTATTCAGGGAAGTACTGAATTGTCAGTTTTAGTTCATTTTCCCTCCTCTATCTATTTTGCACTTTAAACAGACTTTCTGATTAGTCATTAAGCAAACCTTCATAAGTTCTTTTTTTTTTCCACCATGAGAAATGAGAAGGATGCAGAGAAATTGTATTAGCTGAGAAACTACATTTCAGAACACAATACGAGAGACATTATGTGCTTTACCGCATTGCCTCCTCAAAGTACGTGTATGGATCCTAATTCCCAAATTAAACTGTGAGCCAAGAAGTTTTCCTACATTTGCTAATCACTAGGAAACATGTAACTTATTTTATAGTCAATAGTTAACAGTTGGCAGGAGCATACCCTTTGGTTTGGAATTGATTTTGCATTTGTTCAAGCATGACATGCATGCTGACAAGTGATACCAGATAATTCAGATTTATCAGTTCTGACTTGCTGAATAACCATGTCAGATAGATGATGGATGGCTCCCAAAATGGCAATAAGACACGAGTTGGTGAAGGTGATAAAAAGAATAATAAAAAATTAGCCTTCTCTGTGCTGAATAGCGTAATATTCCAAAACTACAAATGTTATTACCCCAATATCTTCTCAAAGATGATAAGATTCAAAAATAGGTAAAGCATCTATTTGAACTATAGTAACTGTTAGACAAGTCCACATGCTACGAAAAACCAGGGGCTTAAATAAGCTTGGAGTAGTCACGTAGTCTGAGACTAGTGGCAAGGAAAGAAGACTTCACATGAATAACTCCCACTGCTCCCGCCAGCCATTGCCAGCAGTGATAATAAAGGCGAAGTTTATTTCTGACTTTGGCATGTCAGACACTGATTTTGTCTGAAATGGCAGTATATCATCAATGACACTTATGACTAATAATGGAACAGATACTTCAGTTGCAGCTGGGGGCAGAGGGCATTTTGGGAGGAAGGACATGAATGCATAATCTTTGACTGGCTATGTGCCATTTTTGAGAAAACATGACTCAGAATAGAAGCCTGTAGCATTCAGGAGTTGCTAGACCATTAGGAAGTCCCAGCTTAACACCATTTCCCAGGACTTTTATTTTGGCAGGCAGATATTGCAGAACCAATAATGCTATGCTAAGGGATACTTCACTAGCTGGATTTGAGTTCAGGCAGATTGTCTGAGCATGTCAGGCCCTGAGAAACATGTCCCAAGTTGTGAAAATCATAGAAATCAAGTTATGTATATATTTTATTAATTTTCTTAGCCATAATTGCCCATGCACTGGCTGAAATTAACAGACACTCTGTAGTCATATTTACAGAAAACAACTTAAAGGAGAAGCTTATGAAAAGTAATAACAAATAAAAAGCATTCATCTGTGATCTCTCTGGTGGTTTATGTAGTAATCATTAAAAATACATAAAACATTGAAAGTTTAAGAGGTACCCAACTATTTAATTCTGTTTTATTCATACTGAGACAGCAATGTACATACTGCTTTCTGAGAAAGGATGTACTCAAATCTTGAACTATGAAAGCACATGTATTTGCAAAATTCAGTAAAGTTTTCTTTAAGGGTTGTTTGGTTGGGGTTTGCTTTTTTTTTTTTCTTTTATCAGTTTCATCCTTTTTTATAGGACAGGAATATCCTTCTACAACTTGATTCCACACAACATCTTAGAAGCAGAAAAAGCAGAAACATACAAAAATCCAAGGTTTTACTACTGCATAAAAGACTGAATTGGCTGAATCTTAGATTAAGTTTTCCTATGCCTGCTTTAAAACTCAAAATACCTCCCTCTAGAAGTCTATTAATACAGTATTGAAATTACTGTACATCTTCATTACCTCTGAAACATGGCATTTAATGTTTAAGTACTACTTCAGGAATTGATATCCTAAGACTAGCAAGGAAAGATGATTTTATATTTTATAAGTACAATGCAGAAATTTTTATTGAATATTGTAGACCCATTTCTTTCTTATTCAGATATATAAACAACTGCTCATTAAGAATTATAAAGAGCAAACTTTGTTTGAACAAGTTTTCTCAATAAAATAAGTAAGAAGAGCAAAAAGCTATCTAAAACTAATCATGATTTTGACAAATTGCTCTTAAAATTCTTTCTATTACTTTGGTTAAAAAAAAAAGGAGCAACTCCATATTAAAAAGCAGATCTTCTACATCTAGGTAGATACACATATGCAAATATAGAAATAATTCATTCATCACTTAAATATGTTTGGTGAATGTAACCACTTCTCCCCCAAAAAAACAATCTTAGTTGTTGCTGTCACTGGCCATATTCCATGCATAACTTAGAGCCACAATACATTTTAAAAGTACAATAAATTAAATCTTACAAAATTAATTTAGATAGTAACATTTTCAGTGTATAATTAGGGCCAAATCCACACCAGCAGGTAAAGTAACAGCTAGAGTGCCTTTTTATTATTATTATTATTATTGATAACTAGATATTAAGACTCTCATGTAATAACAACCAACTATCCATAATCCTTGAGTGTATTACAAACACTCCTAAAAATGGAAACACTCCAAGAGGGGGTGATACAGAAGTAGATTTCTGTACTACTTAAGTCTCATCTAATAAACTGTTCTTACAGTGCAAATCACTGATTGACTAAGGTAACCATTTAAGATATGCAGCAATGGATCTTAAATTGTATCCTTGAAGGCTAAACATCTAAAACAGTAAAACTCTAAGACATATTAGGAAGCTGTTCCTTAAAATTCATACCAAGAGAACAGAGCTGCCTGTTCTCAGATAATATTAAAGTGTTCAAGATAGATTGCAGGACTCTTCTCACTTAACTAATACAGGGACAGAAGAATACCCCGAGAGAACAGCATTCATTTGCAGCAGGAGCAGATTCACTGCAGCATTCCAAGTTTTTATATTAATTTCCTGGATCTCCTAATGTCTACTGAAAATTTATGAGAAGCAAAGATCACTTTCTTCTCAGTACCTTATAAAGGTATTAAAATAATGTTTGCTCTTTACTTTTTTTCATTTATCTATTCTTTGTTAAAATGCACACTCATTTCACAAGCCTCAAACCTGCTACATCAATGGTATTTGTGGACTTCCTTTTTTTAAAAAAAATAAAGATACAAATGGAAGCACACAATGAAGAAGTTCCAAAAGATAAAGTCATACTGCAATCTGGAACAATAGGAGATTCCAGATCATAGGAGGTTCCATACAGTTCTATTAACTTCAATAAAGCTATGCAGATTTATGGTAGCCAGGAATTTGCTCATACATCCATGCAAATTTAACTAGTCCTTTATAGATCTTCATAGTAGATATTATAGTATCGGAGTCAAGCAGATCAAAATAGAAAGCTTTGTTTTAAATCTTCTCTTAAGTAGTAATAGAACTGTAATAGAATATTCACTTAATAATCAAAGTGATCTCCTTGAACAAATTAAAATCCCAGGAGCAGCTGTCATTTTAAAAATATATTTTATGAGTAGTGCATGCAGTTAATGGTTGAGGTTCACCTTCTTCATTCTCAATGTGAGTACTTGGATGCTTGTCTACCCACACTTGAGGACTTAAGTGCCTATCTCAAAGACTATATTGAAGCATACTATACATTTTTTTAATGTACTGAATGATCAGTCATAGTCTTACAATTCATACCAGTAATGTTTCTCCAGAGACTAAACAAAATAATTTATAATGTTTACTGATTCTGAAAGAGTTTTACTCGCAGATCTACCAGTAGCATTATTAGTGAGGTAGACTGTCTCCAACATCCATTAACATCAACTGGTTGGACTGGCAAGAACAACAACATCAACTACCTGTTAGCATCTAGAGCAGCTGGAAACTGGGAATCCATAGTACATAGCCTTCCTTCTTTCTTCAAGACTTAATGAAGCCTGTTCCATAGGACCTGGGACACAGATGAGACCATGAAAGACTGAAAGAGCATGCTTGTATGTGGAGGCAGAGGGACAAGAAGAGAGACTGCTCAGAGATGCTTGTACTTCCTTTTTATATAAGTTTGACATTGTGATTTCCTTAAAGGGGGCCTGAAAAGAAGCTGTGGCTTTTAAAACAGTTCCATTGGAGCCTCACGGCCCTACACATACAGAATCTCCATGTGGATGATCACACTGAGATGACCCCCCTTAAGCACATCTGTGCTTCACTGATAATAACTCATATTGATACTTGGTACAGAAGTGGGATATTTTCAGATTCCTTGTTGCTAAATTTGCTCCATTCCTTATTGTTAAATTTGCTCCATGTAGTTATCCACCCAAATCCGACTTTGCTGACATTTAAAATGCAGTGTGAGTCATAACTTCCTGGTCAAACATTTGCTTGATGCTATGGCTGCACTTAATTATTTATTGTGGTTGTTTCAGTTGATGCAAGTCCTGGGAATACTTATCCTGCCTATTGTCAGTTTGATGTTTGTTGGTTTAGGTTTTTCCCCAGGAGCATTCTGATGACATTAGGCAGGGAACATAAAACAAACCAGTAAACAAGCTACTGCAAACTGTGATAAATATGCTGAATTTGCACATACACGCAAAAAAGCCTCAGGTTTATTTGTCTGTTTTTAAATTATTCTAAGTGGAAATTATTTTTCTTCACGTATGAAAGACAACATCTTTACTAATACAGAGCAATTAAGGTGAGAAAATAGTTCAATTCTGACTTGTACCCCACAGTTCAGTCTATTGAGTCACCACTTATACACATTGCTGCAACAAGAAGATTATTTGGAATATTTCTCATTAAAAAGATGATTCACATGGATCTGCCTAGTTCAAAATCTATCAAGAGTTGGTCTGGCTGTGGCTAAAGAAGTACTGAAAGCAGCCTATCACTTCAAATTAGCAAATATGCAACTTAATACAATACAGTAACAATCAGGAAACTAAAATGCAGGAAAAGAAAGCATTAACATATAACAGGACTCACTGAACATTCATCAGGTAGAGACTGAGGTGGAAGGTATTTGATATCAGCACTAAAACATGCTGACACAAAATTCCTGCTCTTTGCAATCACTTCTGAGAACTCTATGCACAATGTCTCATTGGATTTGTCTTTCATATGCTCTTAATATTAACAATAGAATGATGGCATTGTCTTTGGCACTGCCTAATCTGTACAATGGCAATTTGAATGCATTTATTTCCCACCTATTGTTTTAGGTGACAGGTATCAACCCCCACTTGCAGTCTCAGTGTCATTCCAAAGGTATGTAATATAAAATTCCATATTCATTCAGCTTAACAAAAAGAGAAATTTGTGAGAGTGATAATTCTGTTAGCTTCTATTGTTTTTGTCAAAGGTCTCCATATTTCTGTATTAAATCAATGATCTTGATTTAGCACACTAACATATTGCTCTGTTCAGAACTGGACAAGACATTAAAGCATTCAATCTTTACACACCTTAGTTCTGCAGAAGGAAAGACAACAAGGACAGAGGCTGCATACAAATGGAGAGTCCACTTGATCAATTTTTGTTTGTTTGTCTTAAAGGCAAGTTGTCAACAAAAAAAGATTTTCAGATATTAAGAAACTGCCAAAAGAAGACTTGATTTTACATGGCATAGCCAATTCAGGATATCAAATTTTAAAAAATTAAAATACAGGTAAGTTTTATTTATTGTATCTACCCCTTAAGAACTAAGTATGTTATTCTGTACTGATTTTTAGTATAATAATTGCTTAAAGAAATGGATGCAGCAAACCAATGCAAAAAGAGAAAAAGTCCAGGTACTACTGGAACAGATAATGATGTGACATGTTTATTTATATATTAATTTAAAATATATAAAAAAAAAAAAAAGCAAGCAAAAGCAATCACAAGCCTTCCCATTCACTAAAAAGTGGTTCCTCCTGCAAAATGAAGAAGTAGTGAAGTAAAATATTCAGGTTGAAGACACCACTGAAGTACAAAGTTGGAATGTTTGCTTCTTCTGGGAATTTAATTACCTGCTTCTCATTTTAAGTAAATGGAATTTTCATTGAATTTGCCAATATCATCACTAGCTTTCTTAAACTAGTGTGCATTGCAAATGATGTGTGCTACTAATCTTTCAAATGTGCCTGATTTATCCCTTTAAAATTAGAGATAGACCTATAGTATCTGATTTTGCACTTAAACTACCAAAAAAAAATAAACCTAGGAAACCAACTTTTACAATAAAAATTGAGCGCTGTTTCCTTTTTCAGTCAATGGATGACTACAGTGAAGACAAGGTATGGTAACTAGTGGCACAGAGCCACAATCTAATTGAAATGCAAATAGTGCTGCAGAGTGCCAGGGAGTATTTGGCTTATTGTAGGAAAACTAACCTTGAGAATTCAAATTTCTTTGTCCAAGAAATACCATCACTAATCTAATACTGTAGTTCATTTGTAATTAGTGATCAATCAGGCAAATTTCCATATTCATTAACAAAAACTTAGTGAGTGTTCAAAGGGACCATTAAAAAAATCTACAGATGCATGCTTCTAATTTAGTCTTAGCACTTAGTGGGACCCTTTCATCTGTGTTCTTACAGAAAACTAACAAAGCTATGTATGTAACTAATTTTCCCTTATTTCCACATCATGTTGCTTTTTAGATATAATGAAAACTTTTCACAGTTTGAATTCTGAAATATTGTGGATCTTTTAGATTCCTAGAAATTTTTAAAATATTAACAAAACTTGCAAGAACATCTTTCTGTGTAAGGAGTGGCTAAGGACTTTGGTTTTTTCCAGTTTGGAGAAAAGGAGGCTGAGAGTTGACCTTATTGCTCTCTACAGGTTCCTGAGGAGGGGAAATGGAGAGGGAGGTGCTGTTCTCTTCTCCCTGGTGTCCAGTGATATGTGGGAATGGCTCAAAACTGCATCAGGGATGTTCAGCCTTTACGTTAGGAAACATTTATTTACTGAGAGGATTGCCAAACACTGGAACAGGCTTCCTAGAGAAGTGGTCAATGCTCCAAACCTGTCGCTGCCTAAGAAGCATTTGGACTGTGCATTTAATAACATGCTTTAACTTGATCAGCCCTGAAATGATCAGGCAGTTGGACTAGACGATCATTCTAAGTCCCTTCCTACTGAAATACTCTTCTATTCTATTCCCTCCTCACCTCTGGAAACATTCTATTTTCTTATATATCGTGGCAAGCAAGCTTAGACAAAATTTTGTATTTCCTCTTATTCACATTGATTTCTTCATCCGGCCTCTCTAGATGCTGGAAAAACTTTTCTCAAGTCACATCTTTTTAAAATTCCAATGCCCCTTACCTTTGCATTCTAACAGGCCAGTAGCAGAAGTGTAATAAATTTAGACCTTCTGGAAGTAAGTATTCAGAGGAATAGGGAACATTTGAGTCAAATACTGAGAGGGAAGGAAGTAAACATTTCAAGGAGTAGTGGCAGTGACACAGAGGAATGGACTGGGAGATTATGAAGCCCACATTAGGAGAGACTTGTAAGAACAGGTTAGGCAAGCACCTGTTAGAAATACTGCTAATTGTCTCTTGCAGAAAAGGAGTGTCTGGCTAATAGCCTTTCTACCTGTGATTAGATAACATATGGCTGTGAAACACATATTCTCTTATCCCATCCCAACATTCTCTGCTGCACTTTGAGCTCCATATTACAGCAGTTTTCAAAATGAGAATAACATATCGCTCCACTTGTAACGTCAGATCCAGTCCAGCTGCAGTATCCAAAAGCATGTTTCATATGCTCTTCTGAGGCCCAGATTTACATTTGTTCTCTTTGCAGTGTGATGACCTTGGGAGGCTACATTAATTTCATACTATTCTTATGCAGTGCCCAGTACCTTTAATATTGAAAATTAAGGCCAGTGAGAAAGAGATACCCATTGTCAGGCAATTTATCTCTACTTGATAGAGGGCCTTTCAGCTACAGGGTACAGCAGCTCATCACTCTTCTAGACATAGAGGTTTTTGCAGTCTCTAAAGCTCCACAAATACTCCACAACAGCACCTTCTATCCTCTCAATCTTCTTATATTTTTGAATATGGGATTAAAAACAACCAGGTTCTTTCCTTACAATAGATTATGGCTGGTGCTGCCTGAAGCCAAAACAGGGTAAAATCTCACAAACCCCCATTTTTTAGTTCATAGGATACAGAGGAAAATTTTCTTATCTCATTCTTCTACTTTATGAGAGATGCACTACTGGGCCACGCCAATGGCCTAGCCTGGTAGCAACCTCCAGCAGCAGCAACAAAAGGTGTTGTTTATGGAAATCATATAAGCTTAGCTACTTTGTGTGATCCATTTTTTTCTGTCCCCCAACAGTCATTGGAGTAGGGGTAGTAGAAGGTACATCTCAGCCTTTCTTCTTTAGTATCTGTTTGTGAATATATTGTCCACAAGTTTATCTAACCCGGTTTTGAATCTCTTGACACTCTCTGCCGCTATCATCTCCTATGGCAAAAAAATCCAGAAGTTCACTACCTGCAGTGTAGAGAAGTGTTACCTTAATTTAGTGACTGTCTTCTATGGGCCTTTTCTCAGTACATAAATGAGTGTTTTGGAACACAGGTGTACATTTTCCATAACTGACACATTAAGAATCTGCCACACTTGCTACACAGACGTAATGTATATAGGAAAAAAATGCAGTCCAATACTTTGTTAGAGAATTGGTATTTTCAGGAATGCCCATTGTAGTTGATCTGTGCATGTTCAGTACACATTTTCAAACATTTAGTAGGCTGAAATACTGGATAACTGTATAAATAAATTCAAATATTGCTAGGACAAATTTTCCAGGTGAAAAAGAAAAAAAAGGAGATGCTTAAGCTTTTAAGGAGCACTGTAAATCTACACAGATCTCTTAATTCTTTACTGGCTAATGGTTCAAAATTTAGGACCCTTGAGCTCCTGAAAGATTTCACTCAATGATAAACCAGAAGGTTTGAGCCTTCCTGTTTTCTGAATTTTGAGCTATTAAGGTCTGGAGGTCCTCAATCTTTTCTTGAGGAAAATATTCTCAAAAGTTTTCTTTGGTTATTTCTTCAGTAATGAGGCTTTGGGAGAAGGAAACTCAGTGTTTTAGTACTGCAGAATATCTACGACTAATCACTGAGCAAGTTCTTCACTACACTGAACAAAATGTAAATAAGTGGAAAAAGCATAATCCCATTCTAAAACTTTATAAAATCAATCTTTCTGGAAGGATACTATGGAAAATCACTTCACGAACAGTCTGAGAAGCAGGGAGAACAAATACCATAACTAGAGCTTAGCAGAAATAATTTCCTGAGTAACATATATAAGTATTTATTTCTAGTCTACCAACCATTGTGCAAATGTTGGAATGGTTTTGGAGATCAGATTTTGATAGACATTTGTGTATGTGCAAAAATGCACAAGTTTCTATTCTTCCAAACCACATCCAATGATAATCAAAATTACCAAGTGGGTACCCTAAACATTAAAACCAACCAGCCAGCCAAAAAAAAAAATACACTACAATGTAATCTCTTAGAAAATTTCTAGATTTTTATCTCTTTCTTCAGTTAAGCACTGAACATTTGATAATACAATTGTGGTCTTAATAGTTGTTGGGATACACATTAAAGCAAACAGTCTTCCTTTGACATGTTGATGTATAAAATTTATGTACTAGTTTGTAATGGATGACACAATATAAATTGACTTATATAACCTACAGTACTTCAAAGAACTGCAGCACAAAGCACATTGATATGTCTAATCAATAAGTGACAGATGGTTGCATGGTTTTTTATGCTTAACAACTGAGTGGACTGACAGCATTTATCTTGTATTAAACTGCTGCGTTTTAGAATTGCCTTTAATTACAGGGGAAGGTAGGATATTAAAAATGAATATATTTCGCTGGATCATTACCCATTCACAGTCCTTATCTGATAGATGTGCTTTAAGAAAGCCTATCACATTGGTCCCTTGAGGTGGGAAGGGGCAAAGAAGCATTATTTAATGCTTATACTTAGGTAAGACTTAAATAAGAGGCAAATACATTGTATCATATCCTGAGAATTTTTTTGAAGAGTCAAAATTTCAGGCCACTGCAGTCAAAGGTAGATACTTTCTGGTACATAGGTGTTACTTAGGAGGGAAATTTCAGTATTGCAGAGTTCTACTGATTCAATTCCAGTAAAAGAGAGAGAGTAGTCAACATTTCTCAGCATTTGAGTATGCACATGGTAGGTCTTGCTACAATGACATAGGGAAGGAAAAATTCTATAGATCAATTACATTATAAAACTCTTTTATCATAACTCTCTTATTTATAGTGGCATGACTAACTTCTTAGTCCAGGCAGACTCTGGTCTGCATTGTAATTTGCTAAAGACTAAATAGGTTCCATAGGCAAATGGTTCATGTTAATCTTTACCATACCACTACTGTTTAATAAAAAATGTTGCTAGGAGGAGTGCAAAGATGTATTTTTCTAATAGGTTGCGGATTACATTTTTTAAATGCTAAGTGAATAGTGTCATTGTGATGTCAACTTTTACTTTGGACTCAAAAATATAGAGTAAGTAAAACAACTCTAATACGTTAAAAACCTTTCACATTTCATAAGAGGTAATAATTCGTTTACTATCAGGATAGCAACAAGTCTTTTCAGTAGTGAATGGAATCCATGGAACCACAAAATTGTAGACTGACATCAAGGGAATTCAATGTCCTTGTATTATTTGTTCCAAGGCAGTATCCTTCATAACACCGATTAAAAAAAAAAATAATTAAAAATAAAAATAATAATTATCAAAATATCCCAACCTGATATGGTTCTGGCTGCAAAAACATGATTATTAATTTTTTTTATTTGCAAAAGTCCTTTTTTAATTTTTTCTTTTATTTTTATGTAAAATTAGGACATCTAATAACAGAGAGAAAAGGCTAGAAGCCATGAAGATGCCAGTACAGAGGTGAACGCATACTTTGTGGTAATGTAAAAATCCTATGCAGATAATGTGCACATAGAGTGACAGAAACACAGGAAGGACATGGGAAAGTATTAAGAACCATAGTTTGATGCTACATTTTATTAACATCTTCTCCCATATACTCAGCAGCCAGAAGTTTTAAACTGGAAACATCGATTTTTGCAGAAAAGGAAATTTCAGTATGTATGGAGAGAACAGTGGCAAAACAGGATGATGAAGGTGACTGATGGTATCAGTCTGCTTCTGATTTTGTGCCACACAGGGCTTTCTGCATTCCTACTCCTTCTTATCCATTTTCAAAAGTTAGATTTACTCCTGCTCTGCTAATATTTAACTGAGTTTTGAGGTCAATCTCTCGCATCTGCCCTTAACACATAAATCAGAAATAGGGTCATGACAGCTAATGGCACATGGGAATAAGTTCTGTCTCTGTAGTCTCTGATGAGACAAAAAACAGACAATGAAACACAGATTGTTTCAAGAAAACTCTATTTAAGACCCTCTGAAGCTTATAGTGAATGGCATCTTGATGGCTTATATGATGGTTGGTAAGCATACATTTAGATATGATTTAAAAAATGCATATGGAAGGAAAGCTTATGCAGCATGAACATATGAAGGATTCACTTATTTTGGGTTTGAGGAAGGAATTTTTGTCATCTGACTATGACATGCATGTATAACTGCAATAGGTACAGAATTTCAAAAGCTTTAATACAAAGAAGATCAGGTTACTCTTTTGCTGTAATTTGCATCTAGGTGAGGCAAACCAGCTGATTTCTAGAACTAAATTTCGCTGAAGGACTTGATGGATATAGACAGCAAAAACCAGAAAACTTTACAGGATGAAGGCTCCTCAGTTTCAATTTGTAACTTCCACTTCAGTCTTCAAGAAAAGTGTATGTCAGGAGTAAGCTGTGAAGTCTAACCCCATTGGATCAGTTACATGACATGATACACTTGTATCATATGCTTCTTGTGAAACAGTAGATAGAGTTGTATGTGTGACTATTTTTCAATGATATTTGAGAAAGTGGCCTACCACTTAAACCCTTTCATTAAATCTGTCATTTATTCAACTATGTGTCTTGCACAGTTAATGAGTACCATGATGTAATGCTGCTTAGAGACAAAACATGAAGAAATAGTATCAAATATCATTTTTAGACTACAGGGGGTTTGACCATGGCTTTCTCTTTCTGAGATAAATTAGTCTGTTCCAATAGTAAAGATCAGAAACTTATTCTTAAAAAAAAAAAAAGCAAATATATTTGACATTGATGAAGTAAGATTTTTAGAGAAGATAGGAATTCATGAGTTGAAATACAAAGCAGTTACTGTGGTTGTTTCAGTTTCAGAGAATTTAGAATTTCTGTCAGCGATAAAGATTTAACACTTTGTTTAGTTTTTTAATATTTTATTTCCTTTTGCTCTCTAATTTATGGTTAACTATATTACATTTTAATTGCTTGCTTGACATGATGGTATCTCAGTAGGGGTTCATGGGGCAGTTTTATAACATTTTAAATAATTAATAGTAATTAATACACTGCATTAAATCAAGCTCTCATAATATTCTCTGTATTTTCTGTGTATAGCAATGACTATCTTTTACTGTGTTTTAAGCTATTTATATTTTTCTGCATAAAATGTGAAATAATTTAAGAGTTTTTGTTTTGTAATATGTTGTCCTTTTTACTCCAGAAAGGCATTAAATACATTGGAGACATTTTTATACTGCCTTTAATTTTTAATGAAAATGCAATACTGGAAAAATATGTTGTGTTATAATACGGGAAAGACAGATTTTGTCATCCTTATTCAAATAAAGACTACTGAGACCGATTAAATCTGTAGGGCTGTACTTCAGGTCATTCTTACTACAATGCCTAAACTTGGTCACAGAAGTCTAACATTTACTACTATTCATGATACACAACCTGATCTAAACCCACTGAAGTCAGTAAGTCTAGTTATAGACAGAATAGCCTTCTGATCAGGTGACTATAGTAAGGCAATAATATACTTGAAGATAAGTATGTTTCGTGTCTCAAAGTCACTAAAACTTAGCTATTTATGACGTGCTAGAGCCTTACTCCCTTGTATGTAGGTATTTGATTAAACTGCATTCACATATATTCAGCTTTATGACTTATATTGTTAAGGTGCTTTCATACATTCAAATGAAGCATTTGTTACATATACATATTGTTCAGTGGTATTATATTTAACTGGTGAATGATGAAAAAGCTGTGAGTTTTGTTAAACAACAAGAAAGAATGTTTATTTATTTTTAAATATCTTCTTTCCTGTAGATACAGAAGGTAGCTGATGAAAAAGGATTCTCAGTTACTTAAACACCCTCTTGCTGTCCAGTAAGACCTTGAGATCTTTCAAAGCACATGCGTAAACTATTACATAAAGGCAGCTCATAACTACTATTTCTTGCAAACTAAGACAGGAAAAGTGACAGTAAACTCTTTTTTGCTTTTATCTGAGTGATGTTTACTGTTTTACTAGGGAATAATATATTTTATCTTCTTTCAGATGTGTTTAGAATAATGTACAACACATGCATGGAGTATTTCTGCTGTCATATTAATTTTTGTCATTTATAAAATTGTTGGCTGCTAAAACTTTCCATATTTTCTCCATAAGCAATTTTTGATTTCTTATAAAAACCACTTTTCCTCACAGTTTTGAAGTTCAGAGATCAATGTACTAGAGGTTCAAAGACAAAACACACAGTTACTCTCCTCTATCAAGGTCTCTCCCATCTTCTTTTTCTTCACCTTTCATTAAGGATACACAGTGCCTTGTCAGAGTTGCTTGTATTTTGTAATTTCTTGTATTACAAAATATACTGTTGTTTTCTAGACCCACCTTCATTTTTCTGTACCAAAATACATCTATGTTAACATATCCTTGTTTATTAACTAAGGCTTTCTATTAGGAGAACATGAAGGAATAAATCATAACATCTGAAAAATCCATATTGTTGCATTCCACTCAGAAAAAAAGAAAACTGAATCACAGAAATTTAGGTGGGAAGAGACCTCAGGATGTCTCTAGTCCAACCTCCTGCCCAAAGCAAGGCTAACTTCAAAGTCAGGTTAGGCTGCTCAGGTCTTCATTCTAACAAGCTCCGAAAAATATCATGAATGGGCACTCATCAGTCTCCCTGGGTGCTTAGCCACCCTCATGATAGAGAAGTTTTTCCTTATACTCAAATGCAATGTCCTTTACTGCAATTTGTGATTGTTGTCTCCTGTCCTACTATGTGCATTCTCTGGTGCAGGCTAGAAAAACCCATCTCCCTCTGCCTCTTCTCATATGCTGTCTGCCCTAGTCTCCAAACCATTCTCCTGCCTCTGCTGGATATGCTGAGCTTCTGGCATAAACATTCTGAATCATGAAGAAGCATGCATGTGTTTCAATTCAGATATAAATTGATTTATTTTTTTTTTTACTTTTTGTGTCCTACTTACTTATTTCTACTCAAATAGAGTATAATAGCCTTTTTCCTACTTCCATGTATCTCCTCCTTCCTCCCCAATTAAAGCTGTCAAAATCACATTCTGTAACTCAAGTGAAATGTGTTTTTAAAATAGTAAACACAGTCCTATTTATATACTTTGGCATGTTATCACAGATACAGTAAAAATGTACCATTTTTCAAATGAATGTCAACTTTATGTACAAACTGAATAGAAACAGACTACAAATGAAGAGTACATGTCACCATTTACCTAGCATGAGCTCCAGAACATAAGCAGATGAATACTTTTGAAAACCGATGTGCAAAAAGAAGTGAAATCATTTTAAGACCTTCAGGAACTGTTATTTAAAATTATCAAATTCAACTTTTTTTTTTTTCTTTTTCATTTGTGCATACAATGAGTCACAAAGTAAAATGCTTTTCTCTTAAGGGATGCTATCATACACCTGACAAATTCTCTTTGAGAATTTGACCTGTCATTTCTGTTGCTATTAGGAGTTACTTGTCTTTGATATTTAGGAGTTACTTGTCTTTTATATTTCTTTGTTTGGTTTATGAGATTACATGAATCCTCAGCATCTGCATTCTAGATATGGGGTTTATAGCAGTGGCATTGCCATTCCTGATAGCTCCTCTAGTCCCACGCAACTTTTTTCACTTGATATGTCCTGTACATAACCAAGTATCAGGATGTATAGAGTGTGAATATAGTTAGTATTTTCACTAGATAAGTATACTAAATGTGTATCTATTCCATAGATAAAACACAAAGCTCTACCACAAATCATTTATCATCCACAGTCATGAAGTCAAACCAAGGACTGAGAGAATATAATCTGCCTTTCCGAGCAGGATCCCCACTGGAGTGCAAGCGCAGGAGAGAAATCCTTCAGATTTTTCATCTTGTGTGCTTCTTTAAAAGAAGGAAGCCACAGATGAGGGAACAAGAAATCTAGGAAACGTTTTTAAGATAGTTCGCCCAAAAATGAAGAGCTGAAAAAAGGACTTTTTAGAAGCATTTAGTGTAATGAAAATCTATAAAGTAAGTAGTATGAGGCTGTTTCACACAAGTTTAATGGCAGAGGTAAATTTCCTGCAGAAAAAAGGAGTGAAGTCAGTAACGTGTACACTAGATATGAAAAAAAGGCTACATTTAAATGGGAACCTAGAAATTACATAAGAAGTGAAAAACAAAGATAAAGCTTCAATTCCTATGACTAAGAGAACAACAGAGAAGCATTTAATAAGAATTTTTCTGATTTTCATTAATATATGATGTGCTAGGGATCTACTCATAGGCATGTCATGGTTTTCCTTAATATAACCTCCCTTTGGATTTTGTGTCAAGCTAAAGTGACCCTTTCCTTTAATACATCTCTTCTTGCAACACTCAGGTGTCTGCCTTTATCAGAATTTTCCTTTCAAAATCACAAGTGATGAAATTTTGACTTTGCTCAACTGTGTCACTGACTTTCAAATGGACAAATATTTCATTCACTATTTCTATTTTTAAACAATGCTGCTGATACAGCCTGAATCACTTGAGAGACTAGATGCTGAGCAGAGCACTTAAGTAATCATTTTCCAAATGATATCGTTAGAAATAGAATAATCCATAAAAGGTATCACATGTAAACTCATCTTGGTTTTTGCAACATTCAGAAAACTCATGAGGGCTTTTTTTCAGAAAATGAGTACATATTTACTACTCTGCTTACGAATAAAAAGCAAAAAACACTGAGGAAATGCTGTGTTTTGGGATAGTTCTATGATTTTATGCAACCACAAAAACAGTGTAAATATGGAAACTGCATGTTCTTTAACTTACAGAGAAAGGTATTAACTTTCATGTTGATGTAAGAAAGAAATATTTTACAGTGAGAACAATCAACCACCGGAAAAACCTTTCCAGGGACTTGGTAAAGTCCCCATCACTCAAGGTTTTCAAAATGTGATCGGATGGGGTGCTAGACTTCATCTAGGCTCCCTTTCCCATGAAAGGTTGGACAGATATCTTTCAATGCCCCTTCCAACCTGGGCTGTTCTAGGATTCTTGGAATTATCAGAGCCAATTTCACTACCAATCTTAACTGCTCCCACCCATCTTGCCTGCTCTACTCTTTCATCACAGCCACCTTCAGAGCAATAGACATACAGATACTTAAATAGGTAAGTCCTAATTACAGTCTTCGAAAGACTAAGAAACATAGGACACACAGAAAGACAAGACTACAATCTTATCTTTTTGTCTGCATTTTGCCTTTTTTTTTGTTGTTGTCTTCCTTAAAGAGCCTGATATGAACACATGAATGGGATTCTTTCCTTAAAGGTGCATGTGATATGGGTAAGTCCTCTATACAACCTTTTAATTAAAAAGCATATCAAATTTGTCATATTAAAATGAAGCTATGCTCAGGACTTAAGATGACTGTCTCAGGCTTCTTGTCATGCACTGGTTATAAATAATGACACTAATAGAACAACTGAGTAAAGCAGACCTGGAATTGCTAAAAATTGCCAGACACTCACTGAAAGATTAATGTCTGGAATGGTATAGAAGAAACAAAGGGAAAAAAAGACAGGATAAAATGAGAAAGTTGGAAAAAGTGGGTGTGTTACTCTGTAGCGAAAGGGTGAAAGTGAAAGGTACAGAGCACAGAAATGAGGATTCCTGTACATTTATATGTACAGGGCTTTTATCACTCCTTTCTGACAGTGATACTCAGACTTACAGTTATTTTACTTTGAATTTTACACAGAATTTTGCAGAAAGAAAACTTAAAACCAGGCTGAAAGAGTAAGTTAGGTCATATATGCCACTCATATATATTAAATGAAATGAAGAGTAGATATGTATGTGTATATTTCTATATGTGTTTATTTATGTATGTCTTTCTGGACAAGTTACAGGCAAAGAATGATTCAAATAATACTCATCATGCATTTTCTGCTCACAAACTGAAAAAAAACCATTGGACAATCCAGTAACAAAACAGGCTAAGTTAATTGATTAGACTCTCAGGTTAGGCTCTAAATTGTCCCTGTAAAGGTGTGTAGATGGTACTTCATCTTCATAAGCACTTGTTCGGAGAGATACTTCAAAGCCATAAGCTCTCATCTAGGTTTGCCTATATCTCATAACTGCAATACGTTAGAGCACCCTACACAAGAGGAGCTGTGCAGGCTAAGCAGTAGGAAAAACATTCAAATTTCCAACCCTTATATTTAGGACTTGCCAAGGAAAGGAGTAAAATAACGCAACAGAACCTCTCTTGAGACAGAAAAGTTTCTCCTTCCCTGCTTGAAAGCACAGTTCAATTCACAGACTAGTTACAGGCTCATTTCTAGTAAAGTCAACAAGATGAAAAGGCAGTAACCATATAGCTGTGAAATGTAATATATTAATGGAAAGTACATAAGGTTTTTTTTACATAGACTATACACCATTAACCTACTCTCATTTATATTAGTTTATCATTCTAAACTTATCTTCTGCTTTTACTCAAATGTTTTTATTTGGTGTTGCTCACTTGCAAAAGAGGTAAAATAGCTGGTTGTCTAATCACCATGAAAAAATGCTAAGGAAGTTGAAGTTCTAAAGCCTGCCCTATAATTCATGTAATACAAAAGGCATTATAATTCCAATACCTCATTCCTTTGACAAAGATTATAGCAAGGACAGAAAATGCCCACAGATTAATCCATCATTCTGACACAGTTTTTAATGAGTGGGAAATGTCAAAAATATGATCCATTATCTTTGCAATTCAAAACCTGTAATATCATGGGCCAGTTTCAACTACTTGCTAAAATGTCTTAGATCTAGCATGCATGCTCAGAAGCCTGCCCCTCATTAAAGCTTTTAAAACATATTACACATAATACTGGATTAGAAATTAGATATGCATGATTTTTATTTTATTTTAGAGCAAGAATAAGAGGATTTTCCATCTTCATTGTTTTTGAAATGTCTTTCATTCGAACAAAAATATAATATCCCAGTGTCCCCTAGTGGACAAACAGATTCATAGGTAAAGCATAAATTTCATATGTGTCTATACCTATCATCACTGACATGTTCAGAAAGATTGCTTGGAACTAGTGCTCTAGTTTGCACCTCTTTTTAACTAAAAATACACCATGAAGACCAGATCTTCATTCAAGAAGCACTACACCATAGCTGCACTTTTCTGTTGTTTTAGTATTAGGTGGTGTGTAAGGAGCAGTTGCTATGTTTTTAAAGCATGTCTCAGTCATCTTCCTTCTCACTTGATTTATCAATAAAAGTCTGGAGTGATCACAGTAAAGCAGCCTAATGCAATGTATACGTGAAAACCAGTTGATACAGAGATCTCTGTCTCAAAACTTCTTTTTTCTTTTAGATGAACATAGTCCTAGTGAATTTGGAGAATTCAAAAGTTATTTCTGTACTATGCACTACTTCCTGGGCTTCCAAGTGCATCAGCATTCTCACATTCTTTTAAGAAAAAAAAAATAAATCAGTTGTATTCTGGCTTCACTAGCACAAAACTGGCAAATTGAGGTTAGAATCATGGTGGCTGTTTACTACTTAAATGTAGCACTCAGTGCTTTTGGCATCCAGGCATAAGTGACAAACCTGTGGTTTCCCTACTGCTGGGATGAAGGGCTATAGCAACATTGTAAGTGATGTTTATTGAGATTCAGGATGTAGGTTTTGAGGAAATTTAGCATTATTTTTGCTCCATGTCAGCCACACAGTTTTGGGGCTAGGAGAATACAACCTTTAACAGGAGTTGCCTTGACAATAAGGAATAAAATAACATATTTTTTTTATCCTCTAGTTAAAGAAGAGAGAGACAGAGAACTGTCCTTTAAATAACTAAATAAAATAACTAATAAAATAACTGAGCAATTCAGGTTTGCAAAATGAAAATAAGTAAGCACATATAATTAATGTCACAGTTTTAATGATATATTTAAGTTTCAAATACAAGTATTAGCTAGAATGGCTTCTCAAGAACACTATACTCTCAAAATCAAAAAAAATTCTCATGGACAAGAAACTGGTCTTGGGAAGTGCAGATTCAGACTTTGTCCCCAAAAAATCTCTGTGTAAATCATAGTTAAATCACTTCATCTCTCTGTACATCACTTGCATCACAAAAACTGTATAAGACTTCCTTTGCATTTTTTCTGTCAACTTTGTCTGTATTTTGAACTCTCAAATCCCTATGCTGATTCTACGTATGTGCATATATGGAATCTATCACAAGAGGGTCTCTAGCTATAGCTGTGCAGCAAATAATACACACTTTTCTTCTAAGCTTATTTCTTTGTCCATTGCTTTTATTCCAGAATTGATTTATTTTGCAGGAATGGCTCATCTGCCTTACAGGATAACTTTCAACCTTATCAAAGCTAGAACAAAAGCTTATAAAAGCTACTCTGTAAAGTAACTAATGAATAGCTACAGCATTGCATACACATACTGCAGTCATATAAATAAATGCAAGATAATGTCATAATTTTTTCAAAGAAATGGAATTCTGTTACAAATAAAACATATGCAACAAATTATGCTTTATTACAAAACTGAGATACAAAAGGCCAATGTTATTGTTTTCCTTCTGTTTTTATACAGGCACTAAATCACCTTTTAACACAGGTTATTTTTGATATAAAAGGCATATTTTTTATATAAAATGAAGTTTTATAAGGAGACATAGGACAGTAGAGCAAACATAGAAGAGCAGAAGTGCTGGTACACTGCCTTCCCTTGCAACTGTCACCTCTAGAGAGATTGACTGAGCCATGAAAAAAACCTGCTAGGTCACAGCTATGATTCACTGAGACTGGACTTACTCCAGATGCATAAACCCCCTCCAGCCAGGGTATCCCTGACAACAATTCTCTGTGATGCAGGAAACCTCATGATCAGTGTGACTGAAGACATCCCCCTGAACATAACTTCAAATCTCTTAAATATATATAGCTTTGCAAGGATCAAAATACAGATATGAAGAAGCTTCTGAACTCAGTATGACACATTTTGTCCTGTAACCACAGCACAAAGCAGAAATACAATAGCAGTATAAGGCAACTGCCTAATTTTCTAAGGGCTGCACATACTGCAGCAGATGCCAGCACTGCATCAGGCACATCCCCTCCATGAACATTATATTGCCATACTAATAGCAACTATGTACTTAGCTGCGTTCTGCATCTTTAAATTTTCATATTTGCTCATCTGACAAGCTGCCTCCTCAAGGAGGCATAAATAGGGTATATACAATGTATCAGGTTGGAAAGGGGCAGAATAAAGTACTGAGGGAAAGAATGCAGTTTCACAGAGAAACTATCCCAATGTAAAACCAGCAGTAGGAGTATCCAGGCTTGGTTTAGCTATTATTAGAAATGTCTGATCTGGACATCTAATATGTATGAGCAACAGCTCCTTCATTAAGCAATGAGTTTGGTCTTGATTCTAGACTACTTGCCAAATTCATGCTTACACAACACTACAGAATACATTAACTTCTTCCTCCAGCATTTTTAAACAGGAAAATACAGTTTTAAGGAGCTGAGATTATTAAATTTCTTAAGCTTATTTAATTTAAGTGCTCAAGTTATAAAATAACAATAATATAGTGTAATACGTTTCATAAGAAGTCCCATTTTTAGTGATAAATGCTTTCAGTGCATCTCTAGTATAGTTAAATTCCTACATGCAACCCTTTATAGATTGAAAAGACTACTCCCCTTTCTAAGAAACACTAAATCCAACAGATTAATTGCAATTAATTCTTTTTTTCAGCTCCTCAGAGAATATAATCTACAACAGTTTTCTTTCAAGGAAAGTGCTAAGGTTCATAACTGCTAGAGACAGATGTACTTAGTTTACCTATTGGTAAACTAAATGCAGTAAACTATGTAGTAAGCTATGAAACAGATTTGGTTGAATCTTGGCCTGGAAGATAAAATTATACTAATGCTGGTGAAGTGCTGCAATCAGAACAGAATCTTAACTTACTTTTTTTTTTTTTTCCTGTATTTCATGCCAACTTTCTGCTATATAATTACATTAAAATGAAAGAAAGAAAGGAAAAAAAAACCTGTAGGTTCTAAATAACTTTTTCTTAGCTTTTTCTGTTCAGTCACTGGATTATCTAGGCTGATTTCTCAGGCTAAATCAGTGTCCACTAGGAAGTGGGCCCTAGTAACATGCCCAATTTCAAGCACATAAACACCAACATCAAAATGGGAAACTATCCACATAGGCATAATGTAAGGCTTGTCCAAAACTGTTTGCAGCATAAGGGCACGGGAAGCAATCACCCTGCATAGTAGCTCAGAGGCACTGTAGTCTTAATGAATTTCAGGCTCAGATCAGTTTATGCCTCCTGGCACTTCGTGCCTCAGTGGCATCTGGTGGGATTTTATTTTATTGTACATCCCCTGTGCATCATGACTGTCAGTAAATTTGCAAGGTTTTTGCAAGTAAGCTTGAAGGGCTTGTTTATCAGACCTTGAATTATCAGTAAGTACCCAAAATTAGTTGTCAACTTGGAGAAGTGCAGAAAATTCAACCTCATTCAGTATAAATCTCTCATGCTTAGTGTTTTTGGGGACACTCTGAAAGCCTTGCGGACAGTATCATTAGTGATTCCATTTGAATTCTGAGGTGGAGTGGTGTTATGCCTAAGCTTTTTCTTCATTGGAGCAATTACAGCACAATTGCAAATACACCTTCATGAGTGTGTACCTCAGCAAGAGTAAAGATTTGTCATCAGAGTAGCCAATACATTAATAGTGGCACAGGCAGTTTCACCTTCATTTATCAAAGGAAAGTGATCACCTTCAGCCTTTTAACTCTCCTGCAGTATTTACTTTTTGTGGATTCACACATTACTTACTATTTTCACCAACACATTATTGCTACTTCTAATTATATTACAGTAGTGTACAGTAGAGTAGTATATTCAGTATGAGACTGAGGGAACAATGCAGTTTCATGAATATCCATTACAAGAACGTTAGTGGCAAACACAGAAAGGCACAATTACACATACTCACCGAGGACATGCAGCTGATAACATTACAAAATCAAGAACTACAAGCCAGGAAATGCTAGAATTAACATTACCTGTGAAGCCTTTATTTCTTCTATTTGAAAATATATCTTATGACATTTTATGTAATGATGTTAGAATTTGATGTCCTATGTCTAATTTTTCAATAAGATGAATACGTCCCAAATTCTGAGTTCAAGGTACTAGAGGAATTAGACTTCACTGATTCTATATTAATCACATAGATTATCAGAATGTTTTAAGATGTATAACATTTTTTTCCAAACCTCAGAAATAGCTGTGCTGTTTTGGCTAAAACTTTGCAAACACCTGCGGAGAGAAACTCAGGAAAGCTTCCAACTAAAAATGTTCAGTGTTATACATGAACAGAAAGAGTTGTGGACTAATACATTCACAAGGCTAACTCCACACTATGTGTGTATATACTATGTGTATAGGTACAGCATTACTGTACATATTCAAAACATTTTAGCAAGCAGCCCTCAAAATAGCCCCATAAACTAGTTCCAATCCCCCTGCCATGGACAGGGACACCTCCCACTAGATCAGGTTGTTCAGAGCTCCATCCAGCTTGGCCTTAAAAGCTTCCATGGATGGGGCTTCCACCACCCCTCTGGACAACCTGCTCCAGTGTCTTACCATCCTCATGGTGAAGAACTACTTCCTAATGTCTAATCTGAATCTACCCACCTCTAGTTCTGATGCATTCCCTCTAGTCCTACCAATGCCCTAAAAAGTCACACCACATCCTAAAAAGTCCCCAGTTTTCTTGTAGGCTCCCTTCAGATACTGGAAGGCCACAATAAGGTCTCCCTGGAGTCTTCTCTTTTCCAGACTGAACAACTCCAACTCTCTCAATCTGTCCTCATAGGAGAGGTGCCCCACCCCTCTGATCGTCCTCGTGGCCCTTCTTTGGACATGTTCCAGTACATCCGTGTCTTTCCTATAATAGAGGCTCCAGAACTGGACACAGTACTCCAGGTGAGGTCTCAAGTGTGGAGTAGAGGGGAAGAATCACCTCCCTCACCTTCTGGCCACACTTCTCTTGATGCAGCCCAAGATGCTATTGGCTTTCTGGGCTGCAAGTGTACGCTGATGGCTCATGTTGAGCTTCTCATCCACCAGTACACCCAAGTCCTTTTCTTCAGGGTTGCTCTCAAGCCAGTCACTGCCTAGCCTATATAGGTGCTTGGGATTGATCCGACCCAGATGGAGGACTGATATCAATTAAATAACTTAATCATGTAATCAGTCACTAACAAAGGAGAGCCATATTCCACATTTCTTCTTCTCTAATATACCAACTATGAAACAGATGTCCAATCGAAACCTAATCATAGTTGCAATTTATTTAAGGTACATAAACCAAACCTTTACTACCTACTGAGGTAGATCTGTACAAATAGAATAAACAATTGGGTCTGAAACTACTGATTTCACATTTGCAAATGCATATTGATAGAAACAAATGGAGATATTTCAGGTAAACAACATTTCAACATATTTGCAAGCGTAAAATTCATGCCAACAAGTGATAATTTGGTGTATATTGTACATTTTAGAGCTATTGAATTGCATGCTGCAGCACTACATCCTATGTTTTGTCTAAGTGTTTGGTAAGGCAAGGAAAACTACAGCCAGCAGTGAAGCACATAAACAGAATAGCAAATAGGATCACTTTTCATTTCAGGCTTTTATATTATAGAAGTATATTTTCAATCCTAACATAGGTCACAATAGTCACAATGGCAGTTTTTAACTTGCTTTCTAGGCACGTAGTACAGTTAGGAAAGATTTTCACATAATCCAAGTTGGATATTTCTAGAGAGATCAAAAGAGCCTGTGAAGTGGAGAGCAGGTGCTACAGACATCTTAGAGGATCTGAGAATGCAATTAACCAGCAAATGAGCCTTGGTAAACCTAGTCTTCCTGAACAGATGAGCACAATAAAAACCACTGAGAAATGAGATGGCCAAAGCATGCTAATAACAGCAGCAAGCATACAGACATCTGCCCTGTATCTTAACCTTTAGGAAAAGGGAGCAGATCAGACACAGAATGGAAAGTAGGTACAATTATGTAAATGTGTGGGCCTCCTGGATGAGATGAAAATTTATTGATTGCTTTTACAGAGGCTCAGTTAAGTAAAGTACTACTGGCCTCTCTCTTCTCACTCCAAGTAAATTAGTACGTGGCATGGCTAGCGCTGGATTAATATGGTAAAGTGGCTTCTAGAAGGTCAGAAAAAACAAGTGATTTTACCCCTCAGCATTTATATAGCAACTTTTTTCATCATTTATATTCTGACTGCCAGCATCAAAGTTCACCACTGGGAGGTGTTTAATAAGCTCTGTTGGAATCTGTAGTCACTTGCAGCATTTAACGTTTGGACAAATGTAATATGGCTTTGGACAAACAAAAATAATCCATGTGAACAATTTCTGCTGACGCCCAATTTTGTACAGGGCTTATTTAAACAATGGAAAAGTAAGGTCTCAAACTTCGAAAATGGGTCAGACTTTCTATAACTCCGTCCATATTTTTTTCTGAGCTCTACAATACACACTGCAGTAGCTTATGTCTTTACAGGGTATTAATCACAAAAACTGTAACATGTCAAGTCTAGTATGGTATTATAGGCATTCAGGTTAAAAGGAGGATTTTCTGCTCTGACACAGAGGATCTTTGCATGACAGGGCCATAAAATTTCCTCTTTTGTGGAAAGAATTCAATGTGGGAGCACAGGAACAAAGTGTAACGTCATTCACCTTGAAAGGAGCCATGAAACACAGGCAGTGCAGCTTGCAATAGCTTTAAAACTACAACTGCTATAAAATTGTTCACTATGTATAAGTATAAAATATTTTCTTTATTTCAGACTCCAACAACTCAGAAGCCTTAAAGAGCTTTGTCTTCCCCATCAATTAAACTTGTTATGACTTCCTGAAATTTGAGACATGGCTGGAATGACCTTCAGACCATCCTGCTAACACTGGCAACAGCATAATCAGGCTATGCAGCACAGCTCTGAGATGAAGTGGCAATTATTTTTAAATCATTTTGACTTTTTTCTTTGATAATTTTTTGCTACATTGTTAAGTTTGAGGACTTAGGCCTTAGGTTGGCACCGGATAAGTTTTCTTTTCTTTTTTTAACCTAATGATTTTTAGCACCTAACAGTCTATAAATTAGAGTACTTTGTTACAGTAGTTGTTCAAAATACTCCTAAATTGTACTTAGGATACTCTTGAGTCCATTTTTGCGCATACTTAGATGTAGCTACTTCCCACTGCTAGATTTTAAGAACTTTTCTCCAGTCTGGGTTAACAATGTAGAGATGCAAATATCCCTCCTTATGCTGAGCATTAGCATCATACCCTTAAGAGAGTTCTTTGGCTTAAAAGCAGATGAACTATAAATGACCATATTCTTCGTGAACAGGAGTGTCAAATCAGATGTTGCCCGACCTTTGAAATGTTGCAGGTTTGGTTTTTTTCTCTCCTGCTATTTTCATATATTGCTTCTTCCTCCTCCTCCTCCCCCCTTACCCCCCATTTTGTGATATTGAGTTGCACAGGATAAGCATCAGCTGTTTCCACTCCTTACACTTTTTATATTAGCTCTATAATATATTAAAACAAAGATACTAGTTTAGCACCAGTGACTTCAGACATCTTTAATGGCTTGATGTTTGCAATAGGACAGATAGGCGTAATGGCATGCTCCTGTCATTTGTTAAGGATTTAAGAAAATTAAAATCTTCCATGCATGGAATTGATATTTAGAGGTCATCAGTCTGCACAGTTTGAAAGACATTCAGAAATATTTTCTGAATCATTCTAAGAGAAAAATCTTACACTTACTATTAATTACCATGGTGTGACAAGTGAAGTTCTCTTCAGGTTTTGTTCTTTCAGTTGTGGATAAAAGTCTTAAACTATCATTTGCTCATTTTCACTCACAGGCAGCAGGCTCTTTTCCCAGAAATAACCCATTCTCCCAACACTGCTGGGCAATATCACCTGATGTAAGAGTTAAGAATAGCTCCAGGGAGAAAAAGATAGAAGGAAGAAGTGCTTGGATTAGCACCTTCAAAGAAGCCAAGGCTAGGGGAAAAAAGCATGCTGAACTTCCTGTCTTTACAGGTTGCATTGCAGCACTTTTCTTCCCTTATAGAGCTAAAGCTTTTGATGGTTATACTGGAACTCCACACCTGCTGATTCAAAGGATCTGGCCTGTGTTCTTTTCTACCAGTTTCCTCTTTTTCTTCATTTTTTGTTTTGGCAAGGATGGAGGCCAGAAGGAATCTAATGTCCATGAAATGCCTAGGGTACATTAGCAACTACAATTACATCTATCATCACATCGTAATTTTTCACTCCTACAACCACTTTTCATTAAAAATCTGTGTATTGGGCTGGTTCTTGATTATTGTTTTTTTAATGTACTTGCTAATTTTGATGGTTTCAAAATCTGGATTATACAAAGCAACAGTTTTTATCCAAGTTAAACACAATCATGCTTTTCTGGCAGTTCTGCCTATATTGATTACTTGGTAAGTAACTACCATGTTTACTCTTCCAATTGTGTTTTTTATATCTTTTTAGAATTCCCTGGTATGAACAGACATTCCTCACTTTCAAATAAGAACCAGCATTGGATGAGATACAGAATTAACTGCTTTGTTCACCTTTCTCTTAGAAAGTGACCAAACATTTAGCTGCAAAACACGGAGTTACATTATATTGGACTAAGGCCAACCGTTATTTTCTCCCTCTCCTGTTGAATGTATTGTTCTCAAGAAAATGTCATAGAAAAAAAAAAAAAGTGTACAAACTATCTTTCTCAGTCAAACATAAAGGAGTGATATGGGCTTTTGCAAGAGGAGGATTTTATCTAATCCCACTACTGGATGGCTGCCATGAATTGGTTTTAGTTCCCCAACAGACATCCTAACAGTATCCTCAGGACACACAAACTGACTTAAATACTGGTGTTCAGCATCACTCCAACTAAAATAGCCATTCTCTTCCATCTTGTAATAAACACATAAAACAGCTGTCTGCTCACGGGCTGATGATGACGTTATGGGGAAGGCCTATATCCTCTCTGTTCATGTCCCAGAATCCTGATGGATTTCTGAAAAAGAACACTATCTATATCTTTTCTCCAACCCTTCATCATCTCTCATCTTTCTTCAGTTTTTACAAGTATTTTCCTCCCTCTTCCAACTTCCACTATGCAGCAATAAAAGTGTTGGTCCTTTATGCAGCTAAGAAGCAATGTACAGAAAACTAGTCTTTTTCTTATTGAATTTGGTACCTGTCTTATTTCTAAAGGGAAATTACAGATCTCAGAATGCATTGCTTCAAAAGCAACAGAGTTCGGCTGTTCCCAAATCTATTAAAATTGCAGCTCACATGATGTCAAAAGAAGATAACAGGAGTAAAACATTACAGTTCTTAGGACTTCAGGGGAATGATTTGAACATGGTCAATAGAATGGAGGACACTCACCATACATGGGCAATTCTAGCTGCTTCTTGATGATTTAAAAACCCCTGTATTTTGATATATTACATATTTTGATCAGTGTTTTCTTCCACACAATTTCTTGATATTTTGAGATTTAAACTGATAAATTCTGAAAACTTTAGGGAGAAAGCATTAATGCTACCAGAAAAACAAGTCAGAATAATGTAAGATTTTTAAAGGTGTTATGAAAGCAACTGTCATTTGTCTAATATTCTTGCATATAATGCTAACAAGTTATGTTCAAGAATTTCAAAGTTTGATTTAGGCTATGCAGCAAGATTGCCATGCTGTTACAAGTGGGACATCGCTAAACAGTTATAAACAGTCATTGCAACTTGCAGACAATTTCAAATAGAGTTGAAGACTGACTCACAGTTTGTGAGCAGAGAACAGTAATCAAACGAAGTTTCTAGTCCACTTCAGATATGACATGTTACTTATATCACAGAAATAGAAATCACTGGCCCTGCTTTCCTGCTATCTTTAATCTGATTCCCTTTATTTCACAATTCCACTTCTGTGTATGACAACACAACTCCTCAAATTCACACTGGTGCTGACATTGTAGTGACCTTCACTTCATCTCTCTCCTGCCTTCTAGAAGCAGTTTGAACCACTAGATATCCAGGTCCTTATTAATTGTGTTTTCTAATGATTTATTAATTGGAACAGGGGAGCAGTACATCTGGCAACATTTACATTTACAATTAAGGAACCTGATTCTCCATAGCAGAAGTCTAATTTTATTATTTGGCTTAACTTGGTCAGATGGCTTATATATGAAGAAATTTGTATTACTAAGGGGTACAGAAACCTGCAGAGAACCTATCCTTTTGTAAAATAAGTCAAGCCAATTTTGTTCAATTTATGCAGCCTCGTGACATCACACTTGGTCTTTCCAAGGTTTCTATACATATTTCTTTACCTTCTGTTTAAGTTGATTGTAAATCAGTTTAATGTACTAGAAATACTGCTAGCTTTGCTCTTTTTCAAACTTTGTGTAGGCAATCTGGGACAAGTGGCTTGACCTCCCAGTTGTTTAGGCAGGTAATTGGACAGGGCTATGTGAACTCCAAAAATTGATACAAGTATCTTTTGACTACCATTTTAGACATAAATAACTTTATATATGTGTATGGCTTTATTTAAAAATTGTGTTTTGGCAAATAGCATTTTGGCTCAGGAACATATATGGTGGAGACTAATAGCAGATATTTGAGTATGTGAATGGATACTAAGACAAACTAAAAATGTAATAGGAATGTTTCCTTGTCAAAGGTTTGATGAATTCTGAAATATATTTAAATGTACTTGTTTCTATATAATGTATTTTAATATACAACAATTATTTATATGTTTTTAAATATAACCTTCGGCATTTTTCATCTGCATTTCTGCACCTAAACCAAATACAATAATATGTAATATTCTAAAACACACTTAAATAATTTAGGTAGTTGGAACACCTGTAATACAGTTGTACTACCTGCAGCACATCTCTACTAGATGCTAAACCCTAAGCATGGAAAGCAGGAGCTGTACTCTTACAGGGCTTATTCTTTTGATGCTAAATTCTACCAGGAACTTTCTTACAGCGAGTATGAAGAACAGAGAGCTATAATACTAAGAGTGTGCATGCTCAGGAGATCTGAAGAGCACACAATAAATAAGAAGATCTATCTCCTTCCCTAATATGGCCTGAAACAGTGATAAGTATGTAAAACATCTCTTATAAGTCACTTCACTTACAAGTTTCTAGGATTTTTGAGAACTCATGGATAAAATAAGACCAAGTTTAGGACAGAAATCCATGCCTAAAGCATATGACAGAATATAGGAGCCACTACTATTATGAAAGATATGGGAGATAAATGAAATATAAGGACTTTCTCCCACCCTCTCTTTACACAGATGCAAAGTTCAAGCACCCACGCAGAGCTCTGAACAGGATTTCCATGCCAATTTTATTCTCCCAGCTCTTTGTCACATATATTGGACACTTCTGTAAAGGTATATGTGGTATTTATATCATAATAAATGCTGTTTAATGTTGACTGAAGTGTGTTATAAAAGCATATAGGACAGTCCAAAACACCATGTCCATTCTATCATGCCCAGTTTTTATACCATCACATGTTCAGACGTTCTCTTGTCCTCTATGCAGAGCATCAATACAAACAATAATACATGCTTTTGACAGAAATCAAACAAACCCATAGGTTATAGTATCTTTCATTAACCTGTCAAACGTAACTGTCTGGAGTTTTCTTGGACTTTTTTTCCTCCATTTGACAGTGATCAGACCTAATGTACTCAACACAGGTATTTTTCAGGATATCACTGCTCCATCATTTCAGATTATTTTCTTATTAGAGATGGATAATTCCTAATACTTTCCAGTCAGTTCCATTATTCAGTTTTTATTAAGCTAAAAGTCACAGTCCACAAGTAGCCAAGTAGTCAATTTGTCTGTAGTTCCTTCTCTCAAGTGACTGTCCTACATCTGTTCTTTATTAAAGCAGAACCCTGCAATTCAGCCCAATTTTGATTTAGTCACTTGCTTATAACACCTAATTTAACAAACAAATTGCTTCCAGCAGAAGTGATTTCATTTGTCTTCACTTCAGATTCACCTCTGGGAAGTACAAAAATTAATTAAAACCAATCAAAAGCACAATGAATTTTCTTCTAAGCCTTTCCTTGCCTCATAACTAAGGCTTGCAAGACACAAGATTAAGCAGCAGTCTTTCTTACTATCCTGTCACTCAGCATGTGTGAACAGACCAGTGCTGTCCCATTAGCATTTCTGTTTCAAAGTTCCTCTTCCTAAAAATTTTATTCAGATAGCTTAAAAGGCTACATTAGGGAAAAAGAAAGACAGGAAAGGAAGACAGACAGGAAGACAGGAAGGCAGAAAGGAAGACAGAAAGGAAGAAAGGAAGAACTTGAACAACTTAACATTTTTAATGAGTTTGTTTTGCTGGGCTGGGGAGGTTGTGGCTGCCTTTTTTTTTTAATTTAAGACCACAGAAGCATTATAACAGCAAAGGCATTTCAGAAAGTCTTGGTACAGTTTATTTAAAGCTATTCACTTATCATAACTAATAACTATAGTGTTACTTAATAGAAGTTTTCTTAGGTTATTTTTCTTCCCTTTTGTTTCCTATCAGTGAGATTCTTTAACAAAACAGCAACTACTATTTTATGACTAACTGGTATAAAGTTTAGGAAAATCCATTAAAATTGAGATAGTTGTACCTGGTCTTTTAATATTTACAAACATTTTCTTTTTAATATCCTCCATATGGATTTCCTTTTTCTCCTTCTGCCTCTGTTCTTCTTCATCCAGTGGGAATGACTCTGATTGCTGAATACTAATGAATGTATGACTGGTCCCACTTATGATTGTTTGTTTTGTGTTATTAATTCCCTTTGAAAAACATCTGACCCATGTTCCTAACTGTGAGAGAAGTGATCTTGGAGTATGAAACAACTGCAATCATATCATGCAGGCCCAGTGAAAGATAACAATGGAGATGCGCATCTGTATGCAGTAGATGTTTATAAATGTATTATGCTCTTCTCAAGGTTTCTTCATGTTTTCCTCTTTGAAGCATCTTCTGAGCAACAACACTTATCTGTGTACCCATTACTTCTGCAAGCTCTTCCATATCTCCTGTACTTCTATTAAAATGCAGCAGAGAAACTAAACATCTGGCAAGTTACCAAGTAAGAGTGACAGGGAAGAGCTGAAAAATCCCTCAGAGAATGAGCAACATCTGTTTGATAGGCAGTGGAAAATAAAGCAGCAATAAACTCATTTTAACAGCAAATAAAAGGTATGTGGGGCTAGGGAAAAGTTTTCTAGAAATGCTGATTACTCACATTATGCAATTAAATTGGCATTACTATGTTTGACAGTCATAGAAAAGCAATTGTGAAAAGCTTATGTGCTCAAAGAAACAGATCTAAGGACTTAATTTCCTACTTGCATAGCAAGAAAATCTGCCTTTTGAAGTCTCCTGTGTATTTTCTGGGCAAAAACCTATGAACCTCGTCTGTTTCAATCCCAAGAAAGTTGTAAAAGAAATACTGTTGCTCACTTGGGTCTGAAAAAAACACTACAACAAAACTGATGCTTTATGTTCTGCAGAAATGATGTTTAAAAAGATGAAGAAAATAAACCTCCACCTTGTTTAATGGATAGATCATAATCAGATGATTCACCGCCTGAAATGAAGTACAACTAAACTTTCATAATTTCCTGCCAACTTCACTGTGATTCTAGATAGATTCATTGGAACTGATTTGTATATAAAGCCATCACCAATAGTGGTTATCAAACAGAATATAAATGCAAGTACTTGTAAGTAAACAAGACAATATTTAAGTTATGAACTTAAGAATTATGCTGAGCAATAATACAAAAATCCATACTTTCTATCAAAATACAAAATGCTGTTTTTATTATGCACAGACTAAAATCTGTTAATGCTGTGCTTGGGAACAAGTAACAGAATCCTTTGCCTACTAATATGCTATGAAATAATGCTGAAACCTGTAAGAAATAGCCCCTGCTCCACTGATATATCACAGTATTACATTTATCAGACTTGCACCCTTTGGGTTACACCTGAAGTGTGCACAGAAGTAATGGGATCTTGTCCCACAACTACATTCTGACAAAGGTGAAAAAGAAGTACAAGATATGTCAAGAGACAGTATGCAAGAACCAACTGACAAATATGAAGACTCCTTTGTACTGTCCTCTTGAATCAATATATGATCATGAACAGTTAGTGTCCATGTCTGTAACATAGCCTACACTAATATATTCCACTAAGAGCAAAGCTGCAGAAAATACCAAATGTCAGTACCTGAGGAAGCAATCACAGATGAACACTGACAGTGAAAAGAGTACTGCAACAGCTCATTCTTAAAGAAAAGCATACATGGTTCCGTCTTCACTTAAAAGGCATTAGACCATGCAAACTGCATCCAGTAGATATACAGTCATTTACTCCAGCACATCACAAGGCTCTGAGATAGATGAACTACAGAATGCACATTTATCATCTTTCCTTCCCTTTGCCCTGTGACATCAGTAATGCATCTCAGAACAAAGCATAAATAGATGTTTTTAAGTCCTTTATGGTCATGAAGATACCTAAAAGGAGGGTCATCTGGTTAAAATCTTATCCTGACTACTGAGGGTTTGTCATCATAACATCAATTAAACACTAAATAATGGTTCTCATTGACTTTAATGAGATCAGACAGAGAAAGAGGCCTCAAAAGGTCCAAATTAAAAGATGTAAACTAAGCTAAAAAACTAGCAAGAGATGTTTTTGTATTACTGGCATTGCTAGCTGCTTGCTGGATGAAGGCACTGGGCAAGCAGCACAACTCTTTCTGCATAGAAAAGGCAGGAACTCAGAGCCACAATGGCTGCTGTTACTATGTAAGGAGAGATGTAGAGTGTGAAAAATTAACCACATTCAACACTATTCATGTAGAGTACAGCACAGTGTATAAATCCAGTGTCCCCATTGATTTCTATCTGTTACTTAAACTTTCTGAATGGAATAGGTCAAAACAACAGGTTGTTTTAGTGACTATATTATCATGAAAGCTTTCTTCCTTAATAAAAATAATACCATGCAATGTACTAAACAAACAAACAAAAAATTAGAAAGAGATATTGACTGTCAATAAATTCCACACAGGACTAATTACCTTCCAACTTACAAACAGCTCTGAAGTATACATTGGACTTTTCAACATAAAACTGAATTCTTCATAAAGAGTGCCTGGCAGAGGCTTCTAAGATAGATTTTTTTACCTTGCTGAAATGTTTAAATTCTCTTTTCACTCCAGTTACCATACCTAAGATTGTTGCTACTAGTACATGTCACTGTTCTGGTTTAAGGACTCCAGAAAATTCAGCCACGGAGATGGAGATTTCATCTATTCCTTTGAGTAGAAAAAAGCCATTTAAGTTCACTGGATGAAAATGCCACCAAAGACAGAGACACTAAACACATGTGACATTGCCCTTGAAACAACAAGTAATTACTACTAGCATAAGTGCCACTCACACAGTAATATGTAAGAGACACTTAACTGATAATGTAATAATGGACCACCAAGAGAATATACAATCTCCATTAGACTGGAAGAAAGTTAATAAACAACTACAAGCTAAAAAACCTACATGTATTTACATATTACTCCAACATTGCGTGCTTGAAATCCAACTCTTTTGTAGAAGATTCACTTTAATTTGCAGATCAGGGCATGGATAACACTAACCCTGCTGGCAACTCCCTTTGACTCCAACAAGCTTTGAATAGAGTTTTAAGATGACAAGGAACTGTTTTTCCTCTCATGAAAGTCAAAGACAAGTTAATTATAACCCACAGAGGGAGAGCTTACTTGTGCCCTGTTTCTCTAAAATGTAAGCGCTGTGAGACAGTCACTCTTGCAAAGCCTTTTCCTGCAAGTGCCAGTACAAGCCAAGCTGCAGGAGGCACTAATGGCTCTTCACACATAGCTCTAACTCACTTAATGAATGCACATTTGCACACACAGATATGGCACTTGAACATACAATTTAGATACAGGATATAACCACATATATCACATTTGCAGGCACTAAGAACTGAACAGCAGTAGAGCTATCCTAGCCCTTTCAAACCAATGGACTGACTGGTCACTGTCCACTATTTGTATACCAGTTCTCAAGAAAAGGCTGAAAACATAGAAGAGTGATATCACACCATGCCCTGAAACACACTTATGCATGCCTAAATAATTCCATACCCTGAAACACAGCTTCCTCATCCAGCTAAGATTATAAAGGTGTGATCACATGGCAGATTTTGACATTTCAATAATGTAACTTGCTTTGGTTCCTTTCAGCAAAAGATATGATAGAAGGGCATAATATAATATGTAATCCTTTTCCCAGCTGCATTCAACAGTTACTAGAGTTCTTCCCAGAGGTAACTGATGAAATTTAACAGTAACCTCTCTAAGTACTCACCCAAAAGACCTAGTGAAAGTTATGTAAGAAAGAGCAATACTTCTTCACTTCCACGTGGTAAATTAAATGGGCTTAAAAATGATGTAATTGTGTGGAACAAGGAAAGATAAAACATCTACTTAAACCAGTTTAAACAATTAGCAGTAGGCAGAACTCCACATGTCTCTCCACTTAGAGCTGTTGTTGCACTGTACTCTAGCAGTAAGTGAATATTCCAGCCCTCCTCCAGTTAAAATTCATTTATAATTCACCATAAAGCATAGAGAAGTCTCCATGAGGGGCAGGTCAACCTCTCAGCTCTACTGGGAGGCCCTTCACATTTCTGGTGTGGATTGCAGCAATCAAGGAACACATCAGTCACCACCACTATCCCTCCTAACTACTGTATATATATCTGCTGCTCTTTGCCACCATATCTTTATGTATTGTCAAATTACCCTGCACAGCTAATCCTTTTCAGGAAGAAAAGTGAGTTACTAGAATGTAAGTTACTGTGACAAAAAAGAAGATCCTATTATTGTATGAGTCTTTCTTCTGCTTTCATCTATGACTTTCACATCTTTCTATAACTGAAAGTTGGAGTTTTGGCTTTGGTCATTGTTCGGTCTAAAGTGTCTCATTTAAAGATGTAAAGACAGGGATAAAATGAATCTTACTATAATATTGCATTTCTAAAGAAGTACTTCCCATGTGTCCCATATCTGACACGTAAATAAGGCCTGGAAAATCCAGTTACATTCTCTGACGCTCCACAGATTAACAAGAAAACTTTCCTTCTTACTCCACACTTGCTGAGGAAAAAGAGACATATCTGCATTTTTTTCTTCTTTATCCATAGAAGTTAACAGTGGGCTCATTAGTCTTTGAGGTCCTCTTGCATATTGCTATTGCTAATTTAAACAGCGAGAATATGACAATAAAGATTTTTAAGAAAGCATTCTTGCATCAGATTTTTTTTTTTCAGAACTATGCCAATTCTTCTGTCATATATGTATATTCCCTTTTACCCAATTTCAGAATTTTCGATAGTACAGGAACTATGGTCTACGCATAATACCAAAATTCCACAAATTGGTGCCATATTCTGAAACACAACATCTTTTGGAAAGAGAAGCTTTAAGAATTACCTGCTCACACAAAATTACACAAAACAAGAGTTTGAAATTTCCAGATCAATCAGATACCCTTTATGAGCAGCACTGTTACCCATACAGAGATTGACAAGGGTACCTTTTAACTGAATGTTAGTTAGAACACACTCGTTTTTTCACTCTGATGGTCCCTTTCCAGGAGTTCATGTGACATGCTTAATATTTCTTCAATAGAACAATTTGCAGTTAATTTTGTTTTCAATTTTTAATTTATTCCCAGCTTTCTAAAAAATGCCCTGTTGTTAGACCTTCACTGGTTACACATTTGCTCTAATCGTGTTTCAAGACCAAAACTGTAATAGGTATAATTATGATTTTGCAAAGTAAATAACAATATTTAGTTACACTCCAGCTGTCTCATGAGAATAATATATAATTAGCAAAATCTGATATTTTAATTTAATATCTTCACTGCAACAACACATTGAGTTTTTAGCATTGCAAAAATTAATGAGTTTTGGTTTGAAAATTAACTTGAACTGTAATTAAGCATCTCCATATCTACATGTCCACAGGAATTTTTTACACAAATAAAGAAAAACAGACTCTATACTTCATCACTTTAGCTTGTCAGTGCAATTCACAGATCCTCAATGTATATTTCATAGATATTTAGCACACATAATAGCAGTGTGGCTATGCTACGTGTAGCATAGAGTTTATTTTTGAGCTTAAATCTCTATTTTAAAAAAAGCCCACATTGCTCCCAGTACTTTAGATATTCAGCCTTAAGGACTCTGGATTGTTAATGCTGCAAATAATTACATTTTTAACAGATAATTTGCAGCCAAGGGTCATTGAAATAAAAAGAAACAGAAACATGGTTTGAAGTATATTTAAGAAAATTATTTTGACAAAATAGGAAAAGAAAGTAGGATTTAGGCTTAATTTTTAATTATTATTTTAAACTTATTTTCCTTCTTTATATAAAATTGCTTCAATGTAAAGATAAAATCAACCAAGGTATTGGACATTGCTATTATACAGATTTAATTTTTTTTACATTAAAATAGATATATATTCCATTGGCAAAAAAGAATTAATTAATTATCACCATAATTAGGATACAAACAGATGTTTCAAAATACTTCAGTATGAATGTTGTTATACCTATACATTTTTATAATTTAAACAGTTGCTGCTGATTCAGTATAACTGTTAGAAAAAATTATCCAGCTTTACAAAGTCAGTTATTAAAACTAAATAAATCTTCACAGAAAATAGTCATACGTCACCAGCCAGAATAAAGGCATAAGCAAAGCATGTGAGGGCACAGGGGCTTCATTAGTTTTTAATTTGTGAAGTGAAGAATGTCTGTGAGAGAAGGGAAAACATAAGAAGCATTCATGTGAGACAGGAATGAAAAAGAACTGCTAGAGAGCAAGGGTAGAAAATCAAGGACACAACTTGAATAAGCAATGGATCTCTGACCTTGAAGAAAGCTTAGTTAGATTCTTACACCAAAACTTAGCTTAGGTTAAATACAGTAGATTTTGCATTTTACTTGTCAATAAACAAGAAATCATTAATATATACACTTGCTTCTTTTCTCAATCAAGTATCTCTCCCTCCTAAACAAAGAGCAGATTAGGAAATTTTGTCTATCCAGGGATGAAGGGAGAAAAGAAGGAATAGCATACCCTCTAAAATAATAATTTTAAGGATGTGGAAATGTTTTATCTAGAAAAAAATCTCACAATCTTTGGATGGTACAACACTGCCTATTTATCACATTCTTGAAGTAGAAGTCTTCCTGTTACTTTTCTGTTCTAGTTCTAGTTTGCTAGATTTGCAAAAAAGAGACCAAACAAAATACAGGACTATTAATACATTGCGGGTGGTGAAATACTGTCACAGGTTGCCCAGAGAGATTCCATCCCTGGAACCATTCAAGGTCGGGTTGGACAGAGCTCTGAGTAGCCTGCTCTAGTTGAAGATGCCCCTGTTCACTGCAGGGGGGTTTGACTAGGTGACCTTTAAAGGTCCCTTCCAACCCAAACTATTCTATAATTCTGTAACTCCATGATTTTCTTCTGTGAAAGAAGAAACAACCATGCTACCAGGTCTCTATATTATCTTTCATAGGATGTCTATTTTTTTTTTTACTTTTATTAGGAGTTCTTTTTTTCCTAGAATATGTTTTATTCCATAAATCTCACAATAAATTTAATAAAGGAAAGAGAAATGTAAACCAAATAGGTTATTTTTATTCCATTTAAGAATGCTGGTTTGATAAACTAATGCTATAAGCCATTTGACAAGGATGTAGTATAAAATACTTGGACTAAATATTCAGACCTACATTTAATCAAGGATAACATCTTTGAATTTGATTGTTTCAAATCCTTGTATTGGCTCTATTCCTTAACGGAATACAAATACTTTACCAGACATGTTCAATTTGTTTTCTTTCAAACACAAAGGCAAACAGAAGAAAATGTCCTTTAGCAGAGGTGACTTTTCTGCCAATAATTTAAAATTCAGTGGAGTATCTAGCACAAATTAGCCAAGGGGACATGTTTTTACTCATATGGCATCATCCCAGAAAGTACACACAAGAACACACCATGTACCCCTGAGCAGCTGGATCAAATACACTGGCTCAAAAATCTTTCAAGTCAGCCCATGTTTTCCCAATTCCACAGATAAACTCCACTGAAACCTTTAACGGAAAATATATTTTTTTAATACTCCTGTATTTTGTTTGGTCTCTTTTTTTTCAAATTATCCCAAATTCAGATGTGGAAGACTTGGCTGCATTTCTGTATTAGTACTTTAAGGGTGGGGGAAAAAAAAAGTTGGAGGACTAAGTAGAGAAAAATCACAAATTCAGGCTGACAAGTGATGTTGATTCTTTGCTGTATTGTCAAGAGTATGAGATGCACAGAACCTACGAGCTATTTGCACAGCAATTTAGCTAAGCACAACATGCTGCATGACTGTGTTCTGGTCTGAATATAATTGGCTCATTAAGCAAAACCATTTCAACTTCTTCACAGCATCAAAGTCAGAAACAAGCACAAATATGAGCCTTGACAAATACATATATATTTTTTTTTACAAGGAGGGTTGATGCAACCAACCATTTGTATTGTTAATGTTCAGTTATTTTAAAGCAACCTTTTTATGTCTTAAAAAACCCAGATGTTTTATCAGAATGACTGACATTTCCTGCCCCTCTTTACCTAGTCTCATAGCAAGTCAGAGGGGCTGTATTCTACCTCACTAACTCAATCTGTGCTTTTGTTTCTCATATGAATTTCAAAAGGCTCTCTGCTGACACACTGGCCTCACCCACTGTGTTTTCTGTGAAAATCAATTTATTACTTTGCATGTTTGTCTGACAAACAGGTAATAGTAAAATTTGGAGCAAAGTCTGTGGTGGGATAAGAATATCTCTCTTCTAGCTGAGAGCTGCAAAACTGATTAGGAGGAATAAATGAAACACAGAGATGCCCTTCCATTCAGCTCTGGCATTTGAGTTACATTTCATCACCTGGGTGTCAGCAGGAAAAATTGATTCCATATTCAGTAATCTATACTTTCATTTGCTAGGAATGGATGCAGCAATCTGCCTTCCCTTCCTCCACCTTCCCATGCCAAATCAAGCAGACATACCTACAGGTGTCAAACACAACAACTGCAGTTGGTGTGTTTCCAAAATATGGCAGATTATGTATATGTGATGCCCAAAGCAACCACAAGGGACAGAAAATTAGGTTAGGATGTAAACTCCCTAAATGGGATTTCAGGCACATAGACTTGACCAAAGTCACAGTCTCTGATCCGGCTAGTCTTGTTTATAGCACCACTGAACATTGGTAAGGGCCTAAATACCCTGGTACTTTCACAATGAGCTTTAAATTTACCTGTGCTTCTCAATCACATAACTCCAGATGCACCTATCACCTTCTAAACTCCAGAATGATCAAAGTTTCCCTAGAAAGGGAAAACCTAAACATTGCTCAAAATCTGCCTGAACGTCCCAAAACACAGTACTCTTACACTTTTAAGAGTGGTGGGTAACAAACTGAGGAAGAAAGATTAAAATACCAGAGTGGCAGAGGAGTGAATGGGCAGAGGTTAAGAACTTAACTGGGATGCAGAGTCCAGAGCAAGTGGCTGGTGCAATACTAGTATGCAGACAGAAGAGTCAGTGAAATGTGTGGGGGTGGCAAAATCATGACAGAGTAGCAACAAGAGGAGAAACTGGGCTACAGCAGGGATATATGTACCAGACCTGAACCAGATATAAGTAAGTCAAATTGAAAAAGCTGTGGTGAGAGCCTCAGTGCTAACTACTTGGCAAAATTTCATTGCATCTTTACCTGTGGAGGTACCTGTGAAAACTGCTTATAATCAATAGCATGGACAATATTTGTATTTTGTCTGTGTATAGAAATCTGCAATAAAAGCATTAGCTGTGCTGGCACCACACTTCAGAACAGGGAAGGCAGAAACCATCACTGCCATATCAACATATGCAGGTGTTTTGTTATCAGTGAAGGGAAATACACTTCTACTGCTTGTGTTTGGTCTTCCATTTTGTTGCTAATTCTATGACTTCTGTTGGGTTTATAGTTTATTCCTTCTGTTTGGCTCAGTACGCATTGGCCTTGAGGCTTTTTTTTTTTAATTTGGTAGCAAAACAGTATCTGTTCTTCAAGGAGCACTGCTCTGCTGGATGCACAAGATGGTCTGGATGACCAATTCCCTCACTCAGCAGTGCAGCCCCTCTGCAGTTTCAACAGTGATCCTCCCTGATTTATTCTGCTTGCCAATTAGGTCCCTGCTGACTCATGGATCAAACACAGAACATAGCCCAAAATCAAATTGTTTGAAGGGATATCTACAGCCATTAGCCAAGCAGATGGCCTGTCTCCAAGTACATACTACATCAGCTATAGTAAATATGCTTTGGATATATGGGCAAGATGAGAATGATCTCTGAACTAAATGGTAAACAGTCTTTAAAGGTAGGTAGGCCAATGGCTTCAGTTCGCATTTTCAGAGATGAGTATATATCTATACTTTATCATGAAAAAGCACAATAAAATGTTCTTTTATATACTAGTATTTGGGAAGGCTCAGCTCACCTCTGCAACTGAGTGGTACATTGTCCATATAACAATACAGTTACAGATTAAATAGAGGTAATAATCCCTATCCCAGAGGCCAAACATTTCAGTAAAGCACTGCTTAAATTAGGCTACATGCCAGAATGAAACCCAGAATTGTAGAGTATATGTATATGTTTTTCTACAGATTTTTTTTTTTTTTAAAGAAGTTTTTGAGTCCTTTGATACAAATCTGCAATATTTGTACATAGGCCTAAGGTCAGCACTTCAAGAAAAAAGCCTCTGCAGTCTAGAGGTAAATCCCAAACTCAGTTAACTGGCTTTCAGAAATAACTAGCCCCCACTGAATTCAGTCAGGATGTTGATGGGAAAACTACCCCAATTAAGAGTTTGAACACAAAGATAGAATTCCAGCTTTAGGCAGCTATTAATATTTTTTAAACCTTAGCCTAAAATATGTTCCATGTAGTTCTGTTCTTGTGGGGTTGCATCCTTTACACGACATTTTCTCCAGTCTTTTGAAGCTGTTTTTCACTGCCTGTTTTCCCATACAAGACAGATGTTTTGATAAGCAATTGCAAGATTATTAAAATTGTATTTTTATTTCTAGAAATCAGTTACTAAAACAATTATTTGAAACTGATATTAAGCACACTACCTTTTCTGAAGTTAACTGTTTTCAGTAAGTTGTAGTAAGGCACTGCTTATCCACTGACTTATCTAATTCCAGTATTTCATAGCAGTGGCTTCAGCTCCTTACCGAACAAACTGCCATGTGATACTTATTCAGTGCATTTGAATGCAGAACTCTCCTTTTCTGTCTGGAATTGGGATTGGTGCTCTTCCGTACAAGAGGTATCTGAAGGGAAAGTCTTGTCTCAGAGTTACTTAAATTTAGACAATAGCTGCTAGTGCTCTGCCCTTCCCCCACAGATTCAAAAAAAATCCAACCAAACCTGAAATGTTTCAGAAAACTGTTATACGAGACTACAGAGAGAATTTGGTCCATGTCTTCATCAAACTTTGTGCAACTCTGGTTTGCACCTTCTAGCACAAGGGAAAGAAAAACTTGACATCCTCTGAGAAGCCAGGACATTAGAGTAATTCAGTGTGAATTGTTGCTATAGAAAACCTAAGAAATCATATTTCAGACAAAAAAAATTATAAAATTATCAAACATTTGGGACAAAATTCTGCAATGAATTCTGCGGAAAACTTTTGCGCTGGCAATGTTTTAAAATCAATTTATTTTGGTTTCTATTCTATATAAGCCATCTGGGAATATGTACCAAAATAAATGTAGTACTCCAGTATGTATTGAATCCCCCCACAAATTACTGTGTAAATCCTGTGTATCTAACTGCTGTCTAAAAAATACTCACCGGAATTCTCCCATTGAAACTATGCAGAATTATCAAAATGCAAAATTTGTCTCCCCACAGACAAATAGAAGCAGCAGAGATCATTTCCTAATAATGACAATCAGTGTAAATATGCATCACCTTTCACTGGTTTTCTCAATGTCACTGAATTGAAACATTATTTATAGAGCAACTCTTTCAACCGTTTTTTATTAAATGAGTTACAGTAAAGAAATGCTCAAGTTTTCCTCAATCTTTTTTACATAAATACTCTCAATAAGAGATTTTTAACTTTTCCTTTCTTTATGAACCCTCTATGAAGTAGCAAAGTGCTACTCTACCTGTTCTGACCAGGGTGCCAGATCAAATGACCTTCAGAGATCACTTTCAACCTGCAATTATTCTATGAGGTGATTTATTTCAAAGTGATAGGGAATCACAATGGAATGAGGGTCTTTCTGCTCTGCTTATACAAAGCTTTGATCAACTACATTATTATACTCGGATTCTGTACTATTTAAATTTGACTATTGCTATTGATCCTATAGCTAGGACAAAAAGAAGTTGGAAAGATAACACAGAACTGGATATTGGATATAGGATATCAACTATCCACAAATACACTTCCTCACACAGAACCAATAAGTTTCAATCTACTGTTTGCATCTCTGTACAAGAGTAATTTCTTCTCCCTTGACATAAGGGCATAGAATGTAGATTATGAGAATGTTTTTTGCTCATTCATCTATTTATACTTTTCACTTTGGCCTTTTTTGTTAAAAAAACCCAACAAAACAAAACACATGCATAGCAGGGCATAGGAGGTAGGGTACAAATGGTTACACTTGGGACTCAGCGAGAAAAGTGAGCATTTTTATATATGATTGCCATTAAAATAACAACACCTTTCAGGAACAGATAAATAACCCAAGTTGTTTGGTTAAGTAATTATGTCAAGATTTTTCTTGTATTTACCACCAGTGAAAAACATCAGGGATTACATTCAATGTATTAGATTAGAAAACTATTCCAGTTAGAACTTCAGTATTTACAGGAACTCCACCCCACCTCCATATCACAAAATAGGTGAAAAAATTAATTCTCAAAGGAATTAAGTTTAAAGCCTCATAGTATTGAATTCACTTCTTTTATTCCTTTCAAGTCTGTATGAAAACTTACTAAGCTTATCTGATTTTAATATCTAATCATTAGATATAGAGGAGGTGAATCAGGCTTTCAGATGTTAGCAGTAGGGAAGAGACGGAAAAAAGGAATACCTTTATTTATCTATGCATACATATGCTATTAATATCAAGGGCACTAAGAATTAAAAGGTAGTCCATAACCGTAAATAGAGGACAAAATAGCCATTCAGATATATTTGAATGGCTATTTAGAATGATATTCAATACCCAGAAGAAACGTGAGCCAGTTAAAGAACTTGTACAGGCTAGTCTTCTGATTTTAAAGGGTTAGAATCTTTCATCAGAAATGCCAGCAACTAATACAGGTCTACAAGATGAAATCACACAGTGCTTCCTGCATTTCTAGATTAGAACTGTCTGGTTTACCTCCCCTGTCCCTATTCATGGCTGCCAGTCTATCTGGACGTGTGATACTGTGAGAATAAAATTACATCGCTCTGCTGAAAAAAAAAAAAAAAGAAAATGGTGTGAGAGCACCAAAAGAGCCAAAATCACCACTGGCTGATTACAACCGGGCATATACCTATATCATCACTTTATCAGATAAAACAACTCTCCTGGAAAGAAATACCAACAAATTGCCTCTTAACCCAAATCATCCTAAGTATTTAGGTGATGGAACTTAAGTTACTTTCAAAATCTGGAGCCTGTAGACAAGTACAAAAACAAAAATGACAGCAATGCAGCCTCATACTCTGATTTAAAAATGAAAGTTGACAAATTTCAACTACAAGCTCCTATTGCTTTTAAATTCAATGGAGGTTTTCTACATAAAGATAGCATTCAGACTAAGAAACAAGTTGAGTTCAAATTTTAAGCCTTTTCAGAGGTGTCTACATTTCAGAGTAAGTTCTAAGCTAGCATCTTCTATATTCAGATTGATTACTACTCAGCTGTTAAAGCTGTTCTAAAAGTGAAGGGTTTATAACACTGCAAAATGTATGACATCATCTGGGTTTTATTATCTCTGCTGACTATTTAGTTCTTTCTACATTTTATAGAAACTTCTATCCTGTTTCAGTGTGGGTGAAAAGTAAGACATGGAAACAGGTTCAAATGTTTCCCCATCTACCTGAGAACAGGGAGTTAAAAACTTATGCCTTTTTTTCAGGGTATAAGAATAAAACACATACACATACATAATCTGTAATATATATTACAAATATATATATGCATATATATAGCTAGATAATATATTTGTGCATCTTCTAAAAAAAAAAAAATAAAATATAAAAATAGTACAGCTGAAAACATTGCATGGAATTGCTTTGAAACATGCAGATTCAAAATGTCAGTGGGCAAGAACAATCCCTCACTATTTTCCTTTTCACACTCCAAAGATACCAGAAATTTAATTTCCTGCTTTCTCTTCAGGATCTTTTAATTTGCAGAAGAAAATCAGTCTTTCTAACACAATGGTGTTTAATTGGAGCAAGAGACCTATAATTCTGTTTCCATGTATATCACATACTCTGTGACATTCAGTAAGTCCCAAAAAAGAAACTTCTGAAGTGAGTGTAGGCAGTGAGTTTCAAATAATTGTAACAAACAATGTACCCGGTTTCAGAAGTACTTGCAATCTCTAACAGTACCAAAAGGCCTGAATGTAGCAGAGTAAGTAGAAGTGATACATTCTAAATTAGTTTCTTGGGTTACCTATATGTAAACATGAAAATAATTACGATTAATTACTTTGTAAAAGAAATTCTTGGGGAACCTTATCTTTCACTCAGGCAAAATGAGATCAAAACATAGCATACTTTTAAAGAGATGGGTACAGAGAAATGAAATGTTCCTTATTGTTTGAAAATAACTTATGAAGTAGAGGTGGTTTTAAATTCTAAGCATTACCAACATCACAGGCTCTTTAGACCTTTTTGTGTCAGTATTAGACCATAGTGAAACTTCCAGTAACCTGTGCTCCTTAGATTCTAATCCTGCCACTGAATCAGTTGTAGATCTAATGTTACAAGAAACAATTATTTCATTCTAGGTCTTTACAGGAACAAACAAGCAGTACATGCTCAAGGCCAAATTAAATATTTGTTAATGAATTATTAAAAAAAGTAATTAGTGTCACATTAGAATATACTGGAGATTTGATTAACAGTTGATTGTTTTTACTCACCTGGGAGTCTGATTTTTCTAAATTCTCTGCCAAGATAAACATACAAGAGGAAGAAACCTGTACATTGCATTGGAATGATACAGAATTTTTAAAGGTTTCCATCAGTTAAAGAAGAGTGAAGATCTAAGGATATATACTTTCACATAAATAAAAACTATATTCATTTTACTAGCAATCCTGAAAGTTGAATCCTAATTTAAAGACTCAGTCCTTCTAAACTACAATGCACATTATTGGTCCTTTAGTAAATGTGATAGCAGGATCATACCTGGGATTCATCTCACCTAGCTTCTAGGTTTCTAAAGCTAAATATCTACACTAATTTAACAGAAATAGGAGATTAAATAACGCATTTGGAATAGGTTTCTGAACTGATATAAGGTTAAATAAAACTGTAAAACCTTGAAACCATTCATGTCAACAGCTTATGGGGAAAGGTCATATAAATTTAGAACACTGAAATAAGATAACATGAATTTAGCAAATGACAGATCATCACACAAACTCAGTAAATGTGAATGACAAATTGCACAACTCAGCAAGGATACCAACAAAATATGAGTCAGGCTTCAACAAACATCTGTAATCAAAAGGTCTAATTCTCTGGGAATGCCCTAGACTTGAATTGAGCTCTTAATTATAGAAAACTAGGCATTTGAGACTTAGTCTGATAAAACCAGATTTTAATTCCTACTCCCTCCCCTTTGAATTAATCTAATGAAAATCACGAAAAAGAAAAGAGTTAACCAGTGTTGATGAGCTACAGATAACCAGTAAAAAGAAAACAAGCAAAGCAGACTAATCACTGTCACTTATTCTATTTTTTTCAGGCAAAGTGATGGATCATTTCTGCCCTCACATGGTACCAGAAGGCATTATAGATTCAAAACAACTGCCTGGTCAATGGATGCGACTGTCTTGCTCTAAAGGCAGAATATTAAAAAGAGTACAACATGCATGTAGTGCCTATGTTCCCACAAAATTTTCTGTTACAAAAAAACAGTCCAACAGAAGAGTGGACTGAACAGGAAGTGGCAAGATAGTACACATGATATGGAAATCGCTACTTTTAGAAGTTTCACAAAAGATTAAAGATTTAAATGGAGGATTCTATGGGTAACCCATTTTTAGACCTTTCCTTTGGCCTCTCTCAGTCTTAGGAAAAGTCCATGAAAATATATACAAAACCAGAAATGAAGCTGTACAATACATTTCTGTAGTACACATCTTGAGATCAGCTTTCTCATGTCTTAGTACTTAGCCTGTTCAGAGACTTTTTATAAAGCTTTTGGAAATCCTCATTAAAGACAAGACTGTGTCTTGAGATTTCTACATCTTTTGTGCTAGAGTGACTTTTAATATTGCTGGATTCACCAAAATACAAGCACAAGAAAATTTGTCAAAATTTACATTGTAGATTAATACATATTTTCACTCTAAGTTTGTGGATAGATGGAACAAAATTTGGTATTCATTGCTGGAAAATCATTTGGGCAGCCACTTTTTAGACCATTACTGAACAAGTTAGGAACAAGGGCAAGAGAGTGAACTTTTTATTTCAGTCAGCTGAGAGAAGTGTAACTCGTCACACCATATGCTTCCTCAAAAAAAGACGCAAATCCTAATTTAGGTTGGAAAAGACCTTTAAGACCCTCAAGTCTAACTGTTAACCCAGCACTGCCAAGTCACCACTAAATCATGTCCTTAAGTGCCACATCTACAAGTCTTTCAAATACCTCCAGGGACGGTGACTCAACCACTTCCCTAGGCAGCCTGTTCCAGGGCTTTACAAACCCTTCTGTGAATAAATTTTTCCTAATATCCAACCTAACCCTCCTTTGGCACTACTTGAGACCACTTCTCCTCTTGTCCTATTACTTGTTATTTTGGAGAAGAGATCAACTCCCACCTCACTACAACCTCCTTTCACAGGTAGTTGTAGAGAGCAATAAATCACAATAAAAGGTCTCCCTCAGCCTGAACAACCTCACTTCCCTCAGCTGCTCCTCATAAGACTTATGCTCAAGATCCTTCACCAGCTTCAATGCCCTTCTTTGGACATGCTCCAGCATCTCAGTGTTTTTCTTGCAGTGAGGGGCCCAAAACTGACCACAAAATGAATGCTAAAGGAATGTTCCGTTTCCCACCTTCTTTTGTTTTGTTTTGATTTTGAGGCAATTGAAACAGGAATAAGCTCTCATAAACATATTTTTACAGGTGAGATGTATTACATACCTTTTCAAATTCTGAACTTAAGTCTTCAGAGAAACTCCTATTTGCAATCAAATTTCATTCAAGTGTATAGATACTAAGAGATGTTTAGCATCACTCAAAACTAGGACATTTATTTAAGTGCTTAATTCCAAAGAAACATTCTTAGAGACCTTTGACAAATACAAATGCTCAAAATATTTGAATTTGGTCTCATCATAGACAATTTATTTAAGTGCTTAATTTCAATATTTGAATTTGGTCTCATCATAGACAATACAAGTGGGATGTAGGGAAACAAGATAAATGCCATGCACAGCATTCTGTGTAGCAGAAATTCTGCTGTATCAATGACCAGCTTAGGAAAAAAACCCAACAAAGCAAGAAAGAAAAAAAAAGCTTTAAATTAAGTCAGTGAGGTTTGAATGCAAATTTACGCTTTATAATTTATAATCATATTAAATTTCTGGGAACAAGATAACAAACCAAACAACTTCTGTCCCAGCTTCTCTCTGAATCAAATTAAATTTCTAAGTAAGTATCACAGTCAGAGGCCAGTTTCATAAACGTGAACTTTTACTAAATTATCTCGTTATTGCCATCTTGTGGATGAACTGCAGCAGGACACTGCTTATTTTGTATCTCTTTCCTCCTGCCTCTCCTCTTTCCTCCGATTGCCATGGCAATCCATTAGCTGAACGTTACAAAAGAAAGTTAGTTAAATCGAAAGAATTTCCGTTATTAATTTAAAAGAGGCAATTAAAGAAAAATAAACTTCTTTCAACACATGATTAGTTACTTTTTCTAAGTAAGGTATGTAACACTACTAGTACGTGAACTGAATTACAAAAAACAGAAATTGTGCCTTAAAAGTGGCTTTAATTACATTTGCATAGCTCCATTTTTATTTAAGAATTAACTTTTTCTGAAGAAGAATGATCTATTGTTTAAGGCATAAGACTTATGTAAATCATGTAACTGTTCAATGTTACAAAGCCTTGAAGATAATAGTTTTAAATATAAGCGTATAACATTGTGTAAAACTCAGATACCATGGTATCTGATGATAGGAGACATATAATATAGCAAAAACAAGCTTTCCAGCAATATCATGTACTTAGTATTTTTGTTATCACATATAATAATATTATAAAAATGAAATATAGGCAGACTTTTTTTTTTTCCTTTCTCTCTCACCTCTCTCCCATACAAGTCCCAAAGGCAAGGGAGTATGTGACATAATTATCAATTTCCAATTTTAAAAAGATTTGTACGCTTAAGATGTCAAAGACTTTGCTTTCAGGTTTCATTTCACAAGTCTAGAATTTAAAAAATAGAATTAAAGTAATGGCAAATCAGTCTTCAGAACAGAGCAATTCACTCTCCATCTATACAACAGAAATATCACTGATACCACCGCACAGTCTTTTACAAGCAGACACCAATGCATTCTGCCTGCTTTATTCGAACTGCTTTGCAAGTTGCTTCCAACCCAGAATGGAAGCTGTGATTACTTGGGCACTGTGTTCTGTTAGTTCAGTATGCTTAAACACAGTGTTACACTGTTGCGGCTACACTTTTTTTCAGGTAAGAATGAGTCTTTGTCTACCAGTGAAAAGCTCATATCAACATCCCAAAAGCCCCTCTCATACATGTATTGTATCCACATAGAGTGTATTAAATGTATCTTTTTTCTTTATGGAAATAATTATGCCACTAACATAAATTAAAATCTGCAAGCCCTGATGCCTGATGAAGAATCAAACCTTCTTGGCCAATTTCAGTTACATTTGATACATACTAAGAATATTACCTCACTGCCATACCCCTTAGACATTTTTTTGATATTGTGCATCGACATAATACCTTCACTTTCTTAAACTCTTTTCTCCTCCTTAAAATGTCATTTCAATATAATTTCAATGTGAAAAATATTTAAAGATTTCTGAAGAATTTCTAGCTGGATTCACTCCAGTTTGCCTGCTTGTTTAGAAAGCAAGTCCCAGACTTTCTATCTAGAAAAAAAAAAATTCATATTCCATTAAAAAAAATATTCCTTCTGTCAGTTTTCCCTACAGTTTGGGTTTGCTATAAACAATATAATTGCACAAAATGGTAGATATGATAAAAAAAACACCCTTTGGCTTTCACGCCACAAAATTTTGACTTCAGAGAAAACCATATCCTTTGTCAAGGTGGACCCAATTAGTACAAAATGAGCCGCTTTTATAAATGCTTAAGTCACAGCATGGCAGAAATAAGCCAATGAAAAGATTCAATGGACAAAAAAGCTGAATTTACAAAAAACTCAAGGTAAAAAAAATTCAGAAAGCCAATCCCTTTTAGGTAGTCAGATTACGTGTTTTGTCAGCAATTTTCTGATTATATGGAAAAGATTCTGTCATTAAAAATACATGACAAATGTGGGGGGGTTTTCCATGTGGTTTCCTATACACAATCATTTCTAAATTTCAAACTATGAGTACATGATTAGTGCCTATCTACCCAAATTATGCGAACTTGCAAAATGCTATTCATAGAAAAGGGGGCTGATATAAATCATTTTAAGTCAACAAAAAGCTTCTGTTTATTTGCAAAGTATACCACAACACTGCTGTCAGAGTTAGAGTATCTAAAATTTTGCTAAGTGTTCAGAGTCTCTCAAACATGCTTCTGCATTTGGACAGAGGGAGATAAAGAAGGCAAGAAAGTCATGTGGTAATTGACTGGAACACTTCTGCAATAATTGTTAAATAATTGTCTCCAGTATACAATTATTCATGCTATATAGAATGGTTCATATTTCTACCTAGTCTAGTTTTATTACACTGAACTCGTGGATTTGAAAGATTCCCAATAGAGAGGGTACCTGAAAACGTACAACAGATATGAAGCTGGATACTAAGTAAAAAAACAAAAAAACAAAAAATTTCAAGGAAAATAGAAGTTGACCTGCCTTCTATTAGTAAGGAAATCGTGGTCACAAACTTCTGATCTCCTACACCTTAACATAATAAGGTTCCTGAAGCTCATGGTTTAGCAATACACTTGTAAACCACACTATAAACTGCAATGGTCAATTAATGTGGCCATCTATAGGGTCATCACATTTTGTCACCTGACACCATATAACATTATCCTTGGGGGGTTTAAGCTCTTGCTAGCCCGTTGATATTGTAATTAATATTTACAAAGCTTCACTTGCCCTTCAGACCTGCTACATTTCACTGACTCAGGGTGTAAGCAACATGTCTAGACACAAGTTAGTGAATGTAAAATACCTCTGTGATAGAAGATTAATTTTTTTTAACTGATAATGCTGATTAAAACAACTACTTAAATTTTGTCTGAAAATACTAAATTAATTGGACTTTGCATAAAGATATTTTGAGACTTCTGAGATAACACAGACAAGCTGTCTGATGCTTATAAATGATAGGAAAGTTGAACTTCACAATATTTTGCATGACACATTTTATTTCACGTCAAAAATAATTTTATCTTCTGAAATGATTACAGAGGGAGCTGGTAGCAACTTTTAAAGATGTTTTACACTTCCCTCTATAGAAAGTTATCACAATTCATTAGGACGTAGGTTTAGTAAGATGCCTTTCTGTTGTCTTGATTTAATTCTATTCTCCATTCCCTCGCCCATATCTCTACCACACTATCTTTATATTTCTTTAGGGGCTTAGATCCCTATCAAATGATAGCAACATTTATTTAACATTAACACTGATGAATTCTACTGCAGGACTCTTTTGGCATGAATGAACTACAAAACCAACTTTTAGAACTCTGAACAAGGTGTCATAAGTAATATTAAGTATCTCTACCTATTGTTTAAAAGATCTGAGGAGCTGTTTATTTTCTGAGGGGATTTTTAAGTTCTGGTGTTTCAAAAATTCCAAATACAAACAGTTTTAATGGAAATACTGAATTTTGTTGGAGATTATTAGAACAATTGAAAGGTCTTCCAATACAGATGTAGTTGGTGTGTTCTATTCAAATGAAGAACAATTGTGTACAGTTTAATAAAAAGCATCTCTCTAAAGATTATGTCCTACATATTGTGGAAATTCTGTCACCATAGACAGCCTAGATTAATTGCAATAAACAGAAATTGCCACTAAAGCTCTCAGCTTATGCCATCTAATATTGTTTGAATAAATTTCATTTTCTAATATTATGAAACAGCCAAGAGTATAATAAATCATCTACCTAAGTCCTTGGAGAATTTTTGCATAATTTACCAAAACAAATTGATTTTAGCAGAAAAGCTACTAATTTACACGGGAAGGAATGGTTTTCTTATTGTGATGAATTTAAATTCAATTTCCCTGTTTGCATGAATTCACACCAATGATTCATCACTGCTAGAATTAAACTACAACCATATTTTAGTTGAGCAGGCATATAACTTACTTCTGAATGACAATAAACTGCCTTTAAAAGGTAAGACATGAAATTTGCAGATGGTATCCAGTGAAAATCACTGGAAAGACCACACTGCCTATCAAAAATATAAACAATAAGATGCTACATAACAATACGAACATTCAGAGAATTTTATCCATAGATTGGTTGTCAACTTCACATTTCTGAAGTTTAATCTTTCTAATAATTCATAAGTTTCTGTTCTATAGTAGGGTATTTTCTCATGAAAGAACAGGGGTGTCAAAGAGGATTTGTAAAATGTAGGTTGTTCATTGGTTGGTTCATTCCATTTTTCAATCATGTGTTATATGTCTTCTGTCTCTCAAACCACAGCTGACACATTAGAATAATTTTAAATGCGATTTTCTAAGATATTCATGTTTACACGATGTGCAAATATGCCTTTCTGTGAACACAGAATTTCGTGAAGCTTTACTCCATTTCAGAAAAATCTAACAAGAGAAACAGATGATTCAAAGACTTTTGGTGCTAAAACTTTGGTGAAAATAGGAAAGAAGAAAGAGTACCATCAGTCCTCTTACCGATGAGAAAAGTTAATACAAGCATATGACAGAAAACGTAGTTAAGCACTAAAATATTCAGTCGAGAAAACCTTAAAAGACTCATGTGCCTTCTCAGATACCAAAAGCAAATGAAAACTTTCAGAATATGTAGGAATCCAGGGTAGAAAGTACAGTAGCTAAGAACAGACCCATTCTTTGCTATCTCTTGGTCAGTTGATAGTATTGTTCTCTAACAAACATATCTGTAGGAAACTAAACAGTAAAGAAAGTTGCCTTGTTTGACTGCTGAGCTGAACACAGTTATATTTTAAACCATGTTAGTTCTCGCAACTTGTATTCCAGGAATACCATTCTGCAAACGAGGAAGACAGGTCTAAAAATTTAGAGCAATGGAGCTGGATCAACCATACGGACTGACTACTTTTCAAGTTTTCACCTCCCTTTGTCCTAGGTTGTCCATTAGGATAAGAAGCAGAATAATTTACTGTCGTGATCAAGAACTGACTTATTAGAAAGGCACTCACCTCACTATTTATAATTTTATACTCAAATTACAATAATGCAATAAATTATTATCTAGATAATGACAAGATTTATAAAGAAGTATTTATCCAGCATATATGATATAATTGAAAGGAGTTATCACTCTGTTTAGTGCACACAATATGGAAATGAATTTCACAGAAATTATCACATTATATCATATCATAGAAGGCTTAGGATGGAAGGGACTGTAGAGATCATCTAATCCAACTTCCCTGCCATGGGCAGGGATGCCTCTCAATTAGACTAGGTTGCTCAAGGCCTCATCCAACCTGGCCTTGAACACCTCCAGAGAGGGGGCATCCACAACCCCTCTGGGCAATCTATTCCAGAGTTTCACCACCCTTGTACTGAAGAACTTTTTCCTTGCTTCTCAGAGGGAAAGGGACACTGAATATATTTATAGATTATTAGTTCCTTTCAGCAACATCAAACAGGATGATGTTGTAGCAGTCTGTATTTACTTAATACTGAAACTGCAAAGAATCCATCATTTGCATATTCTTCTCAAAAGCAACAGATACACATTCTTAAATAAAGTTAAAAATGGCACTGATAGGACTTTATTCTTTTAATGAAAAAATAAAACATATTATATGGTGCAGACCATGCCTGTACTTCACTTTCCAGACTTTTATATGCTTTATATGCTTAAAACTCTAAAAATGTTCACAGAATAAAAACGGAAGTTGAAACCTCACTTGAAAATGCACTTGCTTGCTTGTGGAGCCTATGTACAATCAGCAACATTTGATTTACATATGTTATGTACAATTAGTCTAAATAAAAGTATTCTAAGTAAAAGCAAAAACTAAAGACAGTAATTTTTACCTCAAATCACCCACTCTACCTCACCCTTGCATGATCTGTACCTTTGCTCTGCATGCATTGCTTGAAATTTAGTACTTCATAGAAAATTCTCCTTTTTGTGGGTGGTAATAGTGCTCACAGTGAACTTGAGTGGTTCTCCTGATTTTTTGAACCAGTTCAGGGGAAGTTTTCTGACCATGTACTTGGCAAGCTTGTCCAAGCCAGGTTTTGTCCTTACTACATATTGTACAGTAGAGCCCTGGAAAACCCAGATGTTTCTATAATGCACAAAAGAATAATTCTTAACTAGAGACATCAAGTCTCCTGAGGATACGTGTCATACTTCCCAAATAATCATTCTGACTCCTCTGACTCCTTTCCTTCCTTCTATTTTTTTTTGCTCTTGGCATTCCTAATAAGCTGCTATGGAACTTATACTAATGTCCTGGATCACTATCAACATTATTTGCCTTTTCTTTTTTTTCCTTTTTTTTTTTTTTCCTTTTTTTTTTTTTCCTTTTTTTTTTTTCTTTTCCATTCTGACTCTTAAGATAACATCTGGATTCCTATATGGAAGTTTCTAAAATACATTATGCTTCTGTTGCACTTTCATGCCTATTTCAAATATCATAAACCCTAGTATACTAGAAAGCATGAATGTCTGAACACTGTAATGCTTTCATACCCACTTACTCCACATTAGACAATTTTCTGCATTTTATTCCAAAAATAAATATTTTATAAATGAGAAGCAGAAGAAAGAGAAAGAAGAAAGGATGGAGAAATTATTTTGTTAAGGAAGCTCAACACAACCTCAAGAACCTTCTAGAATACAATCCTTTTAAAACCAGCCTTTTATGTCATTGATTATGCAGGCTGCATCTTCCTTTTACTACTTTCCTCCCACAGAGTGATTTGGAACTATATGGTCTGTGGCATGGAACTGTTCAGGAAGCACAACACCCAAAAGTTTCTACTTTCTTCCTTATCAAGAAATCAAGCTTTCCTTAATTAGAAAAGCATTAGAGTCTAATGCTTCAAGTCTTAGCAAGTAGAGGCAAAATTCTGTACAACAGGAACAAATGACAACATAACTATTAAGTTTATATATGTTTTCTCAGTTTGAAAACTCCATAAACTTCTTACAAAGTTAGACCAATACAACAATGGAGATTTGGGGGGTTTGGTGGGATTTTTTTTTTTTTTTCATTTTTAGTTCAATGCAGAAAATAGGCATGAGAATGTGTAATTTCCTTCCCTCAGTGTAGTATACACCCTTTCATGATATATTAAGCACACATCATCAATAAAGACTGCTTGCAGACTCAACAGCAAAATATACAAAACATTACTTGAAATCTGTTTGTTTTATGGGAAAATGCTTAAGACTGAAGTAAAATTTTCTAAATCATGAACTGTTAATGTTAACAGTCATATTCTTTGCTGTATCTTGAATGCCCGCTAAATGGATGCATTATTGCTACAGTTTTCATAACTAGCTCCTGCAGTAATCTTTCTGTTTAATGATCCTGATTTAAAAATCGTTACAGTTAACAACTACTGGTATTTTACTTTCAGCATTCAGAACTGCTTAAATGAAACAGTTCAATCTTCTAAGTGACAATAATAGTTCTCATTATACCAACCTGCAGGACTTCCATTCTGCTACATTTTGATATATTATAGCCTACTCTGCTATAATGATTAGCATAGTATTAAAAATACACTTAATCCCCCTCAGATAGCTCATCAAATATTGAATTTTTTGTTTAGAAATGTAACTGTTTCTTCCTGGGAATCACTCTTCCTTTTTCCCCATGTTCGACATGGGCTACAGTCTAGTTTACATTCTAAAGGTCTAACTAGATCATTCTGTTACTGCAATTACGCACAACAGTGTATTTTAATTTCCAGTTGCTAGACTAATTCATGAATACTACACTGTACTGTCCACACTGTCATTTTGGAAGTTCTAGGCAGCCTTTCAAATCAGTTCTTTAAAAAATGCTGATAGCACTGTAACGTTTAGAAATCTCAACCTAAGTGATTTTGAAGTTTCTAAGAAGTGATTCATTTTATTTCTCTTTACTGCATATTGATACAAAAAGTGGTGCCCCTGACATTACTAACAGATTAAAAACTATCAAGGTAGGGTAGGGAGGAGTAGGCATTTCTCTTTGTATTTTCATTACATTAAAAGATACTATTTTTTTGGAAGAGAACTGACAAAATAATAATAATATGGGAAAATATTCAGAATGTTCATTCCTATGTACTTATATAAGATAGTTTAATACTGCTAGGGAGATAGAATATTTCCAGTAGATACCTCTTTTGCATACCTGCACTAGATGATAAAAATCAGAATCATGCACATTAAAATAGCAGTCATCCTAGTAGGGAGAAATTACTTCTTCTCACCACTGCAGGCAGACATTGTCTGGAAGCTGCTCTTCAATTATCTCTTGTGCCTTAAGCCCTTAAGGTCAAAGTATAAGTCTTGCTTTCTGCAATCTCTTTTACTTTTTGCATAGATGTCAGTATCAGTGACTCTATGATCATTTCTAGCCAATGAAGCTTTAGAGTGCTTTCTGGCATTTTGCAAATGATCTGGAAGTCAGCTCACATACTCCTGTGGTCCAGCCTTGTTATCATATGCAATCACTGAGCTTTTGCACTGTTTAAATCCTAATGTCAATTATTAGAATGGTGTTTTAAAGGCCTGCAGCACTGCTCAAAAGCCCCTTATGAGAAAATCCTAAAAGCTGCTTTTGTCACAAGCAGATTGGTATCAGATACAAATGTAAACACTACACCACTAAGTATGCCATGATCTTTCTCCACTGGTAGCATCTACAGTGTCTGATGAGCTTACAACACCCTTTCTAAGAGAATGGAAAGACTGATTAGCATGTCATGTAGCAAAATACAGGAAAACCTAGAACCATAGAATGGCTTGAGTTGGAAGGGACCTTAAAGATCATCTAGTTGCAATCCCACTGCCATGGGCAGGGACACCTCCCACTAGACCAGGTTGCTTAGAGTCTCATCCAGCCTGGTCTTAATAACTTCCAGGGATGAGGCAGCCACAACTTCCCTAGGCAACCCATTCCAGTGTCTCAGCACCCTCATAGTAAATCACAAGCTTAATTTCAGCTGTCAGCAACTGCTTACAAAAGCTAGCATTACACAAAGGAGAAACCATAGAGTGGTTCAGCACACTTCACGAAGCATGGATGGCTTGTAAATACTGCTCAGTTTGTGGAAACCCTGTCATTTCTTTCTGGAGTAATTCATACTGCAGTGAAGCACTGAAGGATCAGTCAAATACAGGACCTGTGATTGAGCAAAGAAGATGAAGCATCATTCCTTTTTATCATGTCTGTGAGGCACAGTGCCAACTCAACCAAAAATTAACAGAGCTGAGCATGACTGAAAACAAATTTGCACTTAGAGATCCTGTAAGAGTAGAAACAAGTTTAGTACTTGTACTTTAGTACACGGTAGGAAGAATAAAAGAAGCTGTTAAAGCTTTGCAATTTCAAAATTCTGTCTCAAGAACGAGATACGATCCAGAGAGCAAAAGTAGGAAACAGGATTTGGGCTGTCTTGGCTTAAAAGATCATCAAGATAATGGGAGAAAAATCAAGATTAAACCTTTAACTGAAAAAGTAAAACCTCATAAACATAATCCTTTAACAAAGTCAGCAGAGTTGTGAAAGGGAACTGGCTATGTTGAAGTAATTGCGAGAGCAGATTCCTGGCTATTGAATACTGGGCTCTGTGTTTGTTTCTATTTATCTGTGAATTTCTGAAGCTTAGTTCATTGAGTACTTCAATAGCCCATTTCTTGGGTTAAATTAAAAACATAACATTGAAAAGAGCAATGTCACATAAAGGGGTGATATCAGACAGCCTTCCATACTACAAAGGAAATAGGCAACAAAATGCTGTTAAATAATCCTACTGCAGAACTCAGATAACTGTCTTGACAAGGAAGATCACAGTTTTAAAAGCTCATCTAACTCAAAAGTCAAATGAGACTTCTATTAACATTATTAGAGACAAAAATAATTACAATAGCAAGGAGTTGGGAAAAGTGGTGTTCTTGAAACCTGCCAAAGTATCTACACTTTTCTGCTTTTAAGATTTTATAGTGAAACACGGTGGAGAGAAAAAAAAAAGCCAATACAATTTGCTACACAAACACTAGGAAAGGCAGAGATCACATTCTGTTTTCTATATAATTACAGTGTCTATTTGTCCATCCTGCAGTTCAGTTAAATTTGAGAAATACGCAACTGTCTCACAGTAAATAAATTACCAGGGATGTTATGAAAACTGGGAGCTACACAGCTCCAAACAGACACAGCTCCATTTATCCTATTCTGCCTCTTGTTAGATAATAGTTATGTAACAAAAATGAACTGGGCATACTAAGAAACTGGAGTTGTGTATAATATCAAGGAAAAGAAAGAGTACCAGGCAGAAGATGAAAATCAGAAAGGGGATAGAAGATACAGGAAAAAAAAAAAATTGCAGCTTTAAGTTTTTCTTTAAATTGGGAAGTATTTAAATCAAATCTTGATAAGGCAATTTTCCAAGCACACGAACTGGACAAGTAACACCAAACCAGAGGTTCAGAATGTCTTTAATGTAAATAGTTTCTTTTTATAGTGAAGTTTGCAGTGAATATGCAAAGCTGAAAGGAGTCTGGAAATTTCAGATTCCTAAGAGGTTAGGCCACTCTACTTTCAAGCCTGCTGGACAGACACCATGCTAGGAAGGTAATGAGACAACAGCAGGACTCCAACAGGATTTATATGCCCCATTCTACTGTTAGTTTAAAGCACGGGTCTTATTTAGTAGGTGGCTCAAATATCCAGATGTCATACACAGAAGGACTCATGCAGGAAGCCCAGTCACCTCCTAGATGAAGTAGACGTAGAAAGGATGCTCTAAGCATTCATTATAGATTTTCTACACATGCAATCTATAGTCTCTGCACTGTGGGAAACATGATGTCCCAGACTTTTATGGTTTCTCCTAATTCTCATGTATCTCATTTATGTGCTTAAAAGGATCATCAACTTTTGTGTTGGCAATTAAGCTCCACTGCATGCAAAGAGAAGAAAATACTGAAGCCCTTATAGCATAATCTTTATATGAGAGCCCCTTACGCACTTCTTGGAACTCTAGATAATACTATTTTTAGTAGCTGTTTAAGAAATCCTACTAACACATTAGTGTATGATATAATATAGGAATTAGATTAGAGACAAGTTAGCTTTTGCTGACACCTTACTCTTGAAGATATTCCAAGGAATAAAGCTCACTCATAGTAAGGCTATCAGAAAGTCTCAACTGTTTCATAACCACCATAAGCAATTTTAGTGGATTCAAAAGATAAAACTTACATTGCTCTATTAAAAAATAATAACAGTTGTCAATTCCAATTATTCATCTCAAAGTGAATCTCGTCTTCATATTAATTTTATTTTCATCAGTGAATCAACCCAACTAAATCCTAATAATTATCATTTACTTCCAAAACCAAAATGTTACTTAGGCAATAGATCTTTCCACACTAAATATTAGAATTACATTAACTTAAATGTTATTATGTGTTCCTGTATGTATAGATATATCTCACTAGAACAGTGTTTTAGGACACATCATACATTTTTATGTTAAGGAAATTGTTTTACATTTTAATAAAGAGATTAACTCATTACAGAGATTGTATCATTGGCAGTTGACTGAGGTTAAAATTCTGACTGAAAGTCTGAAGGAAGATGAAATGGCTTTCAATGGATTCTCCTTTGGATGATTTATACTGTGTGTCATGTGCCTATCTATAATCTGCCAAATAACACTGTAACAATCCCAGCTATTGTGCTGGCTGAAATAAAACTTCTTACAGATAAATCATCAAACCAAATTATCAGTGTACTCCTCATTTATGGTTAGACCAAAGCCAATATTTGACTGACAAAGGATTTTAAACTGACCTTATAAACTGAAGTAGTACTAAAGAACACTTTCATGTGAGTAAAGAAAACATGGTACTTCTAGCATATCACATTGAAGGTAGACACAAGTAATTGGCTAAAACCAACAGTGAAACAGCTAAAAGGAGAATTAAAGACCAAGACACTGCTTTGGGTTGTTTTTGTTTAAGAAACCAGAGGAGAATAGACCCTGATTAATTTTTTATCTCATCTTCCTACTTAGGTAATGCAAGTACTAAGGTTTATATGATCCTTGATTTTCAGACCTGTAATGGATGACCTTCTCTGGTCTGGAAAAAGCTCTGAAGCATTACTGGTGAGAAATTACCTGGGGAAACTCATAACATGAGTTCCGAGATTAGCAAGATACTTTCATGTGAAGTTCTTAAATCACTTGTTAAAGTTTCTTTTTCAAATCAAACTAGAGCAACTGCGTTGTGAAATAAAATTACTAAACTTGTCTGCTTCTCCTAAATAAAGAATATTATTTTGATTCACTATATAGACAATCAAAAATGATCCCCAGTTCTGAAGGCCTGACTGTTCAGTAAAGACATTCTCTATAGCTTTAAAAGTGATTTTTTTTCTTCTTTCCTGTAGCTAAAAAGAGCACTTCTTGCCATCACCTTTCTATATCCAAAAACACTTACTTGGCCAGCAGTGATACCTTCTGCAGTAGAGGATGGAAAGGTTATTGGTAGGCTTGTGTAGTCAGCAGATCAATAACTAAGTGTACCTTTAGGGAAAGAGAGCAGAGGAAGCTGAAACAGCTACAGAGCATTGAAGGAGAAATCCCACCTGACCAAAGATTTCCTCAGATTTCAGTACTTGTTTCACTTCTTGATTTATAACTCACCGGTAAAGGCTGTACCCTGGGGACAGGATTTGTCCTACAGAGGTTCATTCAGCAAAGGATTTTCAAAATAAAAACTTCTGAGTATTAAATTTGAATGGATTAAGAAGAAAACCCCCACAACTCCCAAGTTTTGCATTATTTAAAGTATTTACATATCAGATAATTTTTGTCCAAGGCAAAAATAAGAGATCCTGTACAGAGGTTTTTCTGTAGGAGAAAAACGTAACTTAACAGATAAGAGTACAATGGGAAATATATACATGTATTTAACTTAGAAAGATTGATAGGAACACCTCAAGAAAAATGGTCTTATGAAGATGTTTCAGGAAGAAACATTGCTTCAGTAGAACTCAAAGCAGGAATTCAAGATAAAACTCTCTACCTTTGTTTGGCAGGAGATCTTGAGATCAGGTTAAGCTCTTCTTAGTATTTTCTGAATGGTTTTCCAAGCCTTCCTGAGAAATTATGCCCTGACTAGAGGTGTTACTAGGTTTTGGAAGCTAATTTTACCTCCACTACTTCTCATCCTTTCTGTTTTGCAGATCTAGAAGTAGGAGGAGTACTGCTTCTTCAATAAAATATCATAATGCCTTATGTTTGTGCAGGCATTATTTCATTCAATCTCCTTGCTACAACAAGAGGTTAAGAGGTGGGCTTGCTCTATAATTGTTAATACCATCTGGAAACATACATATAAACCACCACTGACAGAATTAGTAGGATACACAAAGAACTGCAGAGTAGTAAATAACTATGACAGTATGTTTTACAGGTTAATCCCTACATCTGGTAAAATGGGCCAATTAATATAAGATGTATTTTAATACAGCTAAGCATCCAAGGGCAGTAAATACAAGCGACAGAAACAGAACAGGAAACTATCCTGGAAAAGACAGACTTTGAATAGGATGTTAATGTCACACTGATTAGGCCATTTACAGTGAAAAACCAAAGGAAATGAATAGCAGTAAATAATTTTACTCTTCTACCTAGGAATACTTCATATAGATTGGGTATACATATGTTAAAACTCATGCTTAAAGACTGGAGTAGGCTCAGAGAAAGGCACAATAGTATATGATGACTGCAGAAAAAAAATGCTTGTGAAAGATTTAGAGTTCAGTCTATTTAGCTTATCAAGAAGAAGATTGAAAGCAATTAAAAATTATTACTGTATAAGCATGTTCATAATGAGAAAATATCAGCTACAAATGTGCTGTATAACTAAGTAAAAAATAGCATAACATGAAAGTGAAGGCAGGCAAAGAAAAATTGTTAAAAACAATTGTTTTTAACGGGGACTGTGGTAGAATAGCTAGAGCGAACTATTGAGGGAAACAAATAATTTTCAGTCTCTTCAAGAATAAAGATTGACTGCCACATAGAAATTCAGCCATACAGAAATTCGTATGATCAAGACAGAGTCATTAGGATAAGCATATGATAAATTTAAAAAGGTAATTTCAGGCAAGAAAGTTTTGCTAGTCCATAAAATATACATCTTAGTAGTCTGTCCATATCTGAATGTGAACAGTTGCTTTAAAGAATCAATGAACACAAAATATAAATCCAATAGTTACCAAATAAAGAATTTTGAGCAGCCAAAGGGTTGAAATGCTTTTGATGTCCAAAACTGAAATAGCATCTTTCAATTAAAATAACTGAAAATTTTCCACTAATTTAACATGAAGATATTATTACTCTCTCTTTTGGGAAATTCATCTTTTTTTGCTTTTTGCTGTGGATTTTTTAACAATAAACACCAACTTTAAAAAACGTGGTTACTATGTACACATTTACAGCTACATACATAATCTGCTCAAAATGCAGAATAGCACATGTTGGTTTGGGATTTTAGACAAAAAGTAAAAATTCACTTAATATTTCTTATTCATATGCTTGTTTGTTTGTTGTTCTTGTGAGACTTTCATAACTGAAAAGAATAAGGAGAAAATATCCCAGTGTGCATACTTGACATGTATCAAGAATTATTAGGACATCACAAGTAAGTATTTTGGCATATCATTATATGACAACACATGCCATTTTTAAAACCAAAATTCTATTAGGTCACAGAGATTGTCTATTCAGACTATGCTACACTTGCTAATTAGAATATAAAGCATGCAAATACACAGGTCAAGCAAGCGCTGAAAGTCTTTCCACACAATCCCAAACTCTGTAAATAAAACCCAAACATTTATTTTCCTTTTCTATCAATATTATTTTTTCTGAACTATTACTCATGCTTCACATTTGTTCACTGAATTAGTAAACACACTGGTATTTGGCAAATCAGCCTCTAAGAGTACTGGTCATCTACTTTTCTGACCTCTCAGGACCATAGTACACCTTGGACACAAAGGCTTCACAGCTCAGACTAGTTTCAGAAAGATACAGGAAATTTCTCAAGAGTACCTTGACCTGCGTAGTTATAAAAGGTCAGCCTCTAGTGCCTTTATGTGCTAAAATTTTGCTATGCCTTCAGCAAATAGAATAAAGCTTACGGTGTATATGCTCTTCCTAAATACAGTGTAGGGAAAAAATTAACATTTGAAAACAGTTAAATATGCATATTTGTCCTTCACTCACAGAGCAAATAACAAACTGCTTGGCTTTAAATACATGTCTGTAAGTTCTACTGACTTTAGGGGAATGTAAGCCTTAAATCTGATTTACATTGATGAAACTATCTGAATACAAAAATGAATACATGATCAACATTATGCATTGCATTCACACTTCCTGAAGTGTCTCTTACACATTTCTTGACCACATAAGAGATTAATTATTTCACTTGTAGGAATTTTAATCATGCCTGAATTTCAGAAAGATAAATATTTAAGAAAGAAAAATAAAATCACTGGCAATAAAAACTGGATAATTATAGAAGCCACTGCTAAAAACTACATCAATATTCAGAAAAAAAATACTTTCTTAAAAACAAACAAACCTCCCATATATCAGTCACATTTTGACAGGAAAATGCAGCTCACACTTCAGAAATTGTCTTAATCTTAAATGGAAAAATTTCAAAAAATGCTGATAGGCTATATATCATGTTTGACATCTATAACCTCTCATAGAAATTTAAATTGTCCTCTGTAGAAATCATTATAATGTAATTGTTTCCTCAAAAGTATCGTGATTGTTAAAATGGCATAGGATTCTTCACTAAGTGATATTCCCAGAGCAAAAATTATTGCACCTGAATAATAATCATCTTGCTAGAAACATTAGTACAATAGAGAGTTTGTACCAAATCTAAAAAAAAAATTAAAATGTCTACATTCGCTGCTGAAAAATTTTACTTGCATGGCATGGAAGAATGTTGAGCTATGTAAATTACTTCATCTAAGAATTTTAATGATTATCTGATTAGTACTCACTTTTATATTATCAAGAATATCTTGGTGACTTTTTTTGGACTTGGACTCTTTTAACTTCAACCCAAAGAGCAGAAATTTGGCAACTCCTGTCATTTCGTTTATTGGAGAACAGGTAAATAAGACTTTTGCAACATACATTGCAGAAGTAGATAGTTATAGAAATGAAAATAAAACTAGCTGAGAAAAATACAGAACAGTAACAAAAACCTAAGTAATTTTAATCAGTCCTTGTACAAACTGAAGCATGTATGTCATGCCTTTAATCATGCGAAAGTTTTTAGAAACAGTGTAAATTTCAATGATCACTTAAGAAATTATAAGCACACAATCTGAAACTTCTGGCTTACTGTATTGATCCTGGTGTTGAAGCTATACTTTATTCATCCTGTTTGCTTTTACTTCAGTTCTGTTTAACGTAGTATTCCATTGCTTAACATGTTTTTCTCTCTCTTTATTTCTTCATCTCTCCCCTCAACCCTCTTGCCTCATGTAAGCAGAGCATGAATGCAACAATATTCTCGTCAGAATATTTTTAGTTCATATCTTTCTGAGCAAATAGGAGCAATTAAATTTTTATTTTCTTGCATTCATTGCTGTTGCTTTTGATCTTCATTAAAAAAAGTAAATGAAGATTAAATTCTTTTTTGTTTTAGTTAAGTATTGAGCATGGCACTCAGTACTTAAGAAAAATACATCGCAAAGACTAACTGGAAGGACATGGCATCCATATAAGAGAAAGACCTGTTGCTACTGAATTCTGCAAGAGTAAGAGTACAACATATTTTACAGGATAGTTCAACCACTCCAAATGAAAGCTGCATGTTATATTCTGGAGTTTGAACGCATGATCGACCTCAAGAAGCTTGCATAGACATGAGAACATTTCACACAGAAGGAAGATTTGCTTTTCAGAACATCATTACTTTATTCTGCCCACATGTAGTTTCTAGGTTTGAAAACACATAGTAATTATGAATTTTTATTGATGTGCATGTTTTTGCTACTTGGAAGTCTGTGTAATGAAACTGCTCAGAATATGAATTGCAGAATATAAGCATGAATGAATGTTGATTTGTTCTTTGACTTACAAACAAGTTGGATTCTCTGGATTCTCCAGCAAATTCATTCACTCCCTCACCTTTTCAAGGTTCCTCTAAACAAGCTGTCACCATAACAACATCTGGAATGGCTGATAACAGCTCTATTTGGAACAGTGTAGTCAGCAACTTTCTCCAGGAAACTGAATTTGTCACTTCTGCCAAACATCCATCTTCTTGCATGTTCTTGACTTAATATTCCCAGGAAAAGCTCAAAACAAGGCTGCCTCTATTGGAACCTGTTGGTGTTCCACAGGGTAGCTCAAAAATGAACACCTCAGAGAAAAGACTAGAAATTATCCTGATGATCTCAAGGTAAAGCAGCAGGGTAAACACATGCAAAGATAAGTTTAGTATTTGTCCATTGTGCAATACTACAGAAAATACTACTTTGAAGTACACCAAATCATTTATGATACAACTAGTGGAAGATGCATGTATCACCTTTTGCTGTTAAAAGGAAAATTTCCCTGAGGACAAGGCATGCTGTGAGGACCTCTTGCACCATTTTAAAAGAACCTGATACTATCATCACAACCTGTTCTTTTTTTGCCACATCTGTGAGTGGTGCTTACTGAATGATATCTGCCAATACCAAAATACCAGGAATTTTCCTCATCTAAAGGCTTGTTAGATAAAAGGCTTTCTAAGGAAACTCTATTTTTTCACTGCCCTTAAAGACATTGAGAAATGTACTGAGAACTTGGTTCAGAAAGACTTAGTTTCCTTATAGAGGATAGTGCAGCATTTGTAAAATTTCTTCCTATGGAATGCAAACCTCTGGGAGGCGGGGGGTTTATTATAATTTCAGGTCAATTTTAGAATCATGCTTGAAGAATACAGAATGAAATATTCACTGTCTAAAATTACAGAATGATGCCAACTTGTAGAATCATAGTCCTCCATAGAATGACACTTTTAATCTTTTCAAGACTGCTCAAAAATGGACCTCTTGGGTAACCCACAGAAATGGCAAGAGCGTTTGGAACTCTATATGTGGCATTCAAAAGAAAAACCACCTAGATTCAATTTGGCCAAGTACTGGTCCTGTTATCAGAACAAAAATCTCCTAAAGCTAGGACAGCTCTGGATTTTTGTATCTAATGAACAAAGTCAACTGGAAGTTTGCAGCACATTTAGATGAGGCCTCCAAGGAAATTTCTGGGAATAGAAATAACTAATGTGTATTCACTAAGCTACAGATTTTCCAAGGAGAAAACTAGTACCTCAGTTTAAATAAAAAGAGCCATGAAGACTTGCTTGTCAAACTGTTGTCAATAGAGATAATTTCCAAACAAGCTATGGGATGGACTGCTATTTGCAGTCATTAAAGCACACACAGCCCTTTTCATGTAAAGGTACTGACCCTAGTACAGTGATAAAATCACACCTCAGAGTCTATGTTAACATGACACTTCTTCCCCTGTATGCCTCAAATCTAAAAGATTCTTTATGAAGGCAATTTTTTCTCACTGTTCCAAATATGAAAACTGAAGCATGTTCAATACATGTCTTGCCTTCTGTGATCTCCTGGCTCTATACTGAGATACATACTATTAAGTGCCACCTAGAATTTATTAATGAAACTCTTAACATTGCTATGAACAATAATTTTATAGCTTTGATGATCTTTGTTCTAATTCATCTTATTAGGTGGCATTTCACCATAGAGGAATCTGTAATGCTGTAAAAAGTCTTCCCTTGGTGCACTCACAAAATATAAAAACCCTCAAAATCTTAAAACAGACATAAAATTGGAAGGCAGTTTTTCATCTCTGTAAGATACATACTTAAAAGTATTTTCATTCTTGTCATTCTATGAAGGACAAAACCAGCATAATTTCATCAGTTTAATGTACAGCAGACCTGGAATGAACTTTGCTTCAGGAACTTCTTGTGATTCACTTAACTGGGATTTAGAGTGATTAATCCCATTACTACAAATATGGTACTCCTATCAGCTGTGTTCTCTATTTCAGTTGCTTCAAATGAATGCAAAGCATTCTTAGTAGCCACTATCTAAAAACTCTTACAGCTCCACTGTCTCATAACAAAAAGCATCTCTTAGCTCTCAACAAAACTCTGTTGTGTACAAGAAAAACATTTAACTCTAAATCATCACACCCACACAAGAAGACAGTAGGTATTCTCTTCAGTATTTTCACCTTCCTCTGTTCCAGTCTTCCTGTGTGGTTTTATTTTTGATAATACTGTTAGGTTCAGGCCACAGGAACATATGTACTCAGGCTCATTTCTTAACATGGGATACATACTAGTGGGCATGAATTTAAGGGAGTACTATATAGGAAGCCTTCCCCATTCTGATGTGAATGACCATTTGACCTCTGATTTACGCCGTGAGTAGCATAAACATTAATGCCCTTGTCAAATAATACATTAGTCTTATTTTCATGTTATGCTTCCATAAATCTTTGGACTAGCTTTTCTAAATATGAATTACTACGCAGATTCAGTTGAGGAATTAATAGGAGGTTTGCAAACCATAGCCAGTGGAAACATCATCAACCCATGTATCAGCTCAGCAGTGCTTTTACGAAAATTGTCTGCAGCTGGGTGATTTGAGTGCAATTTATTTCCAAAGGCCATCATTTCAGACAGTTTCAGATAGCTTTTCATGGACATTAGTGGCATTGCCCTGCATTAATCGTAGGTATTACATTTACTTCTTTTATTTCTGTTCTGCTATTCGTTGGTAAGAAAGTACCTCTTGGAAATGTCAACACAGAAATACAGACTGAATAAGTCTGGAAAGAACCTCTGGAGATAGTCTAATCAACACACTGACACACACCCCAAAGCAGGGTTAGCTATAACATGTTGCTCACAGCTGTATCCAAGTCAGGTTTTCAGTATCTCCAAGCATGGAGAACTCACAATCTCTATGGACAACCTGCTATTTCCTGCATTTCAGTTTGTTGAAATTACCTCTTCTCCCTTCACTACGTACCACTGAGAAAAGTTTGACTCCATCTTCTTTACTACCCCCATCAGATACTTACATACTCCTGCAATGTTAACAATGAGCAGTGTATAAACTGGAAGGAGAAAAAGTAGCTGGCATCTCAGATGCCTTAACCTCTTACTGCTCCATTGATTTATGCTACTTCTTATTCAACAATTTTACATAGCAATACTGTCTGCAGACCTGAAACAGGCTGGAAGCTCATCTGAACTATAGCTGAATAATAATTCTTCGTATTCTTTTGCGTGGAATAAACTGAACTGTAGAATAAATGAACCACTGACAAGACTACCTTTAAGTCTATGTGCTTGTATATGGGAATCATGAGTTTCTATGCTGCTTCTCACCAGGCTGACAGTATACACACATAGGAGAAGGCAGAGGCCTCAATTTCCCCTTTGTACTAGGTAGCTTTTAAGAACAAAAGAAAGCCTTGTTCCATAATTCTAAAAATTTTCTATTAGGATAATATATTTAATTTAGATTTAAAAGAGTTAAAGTATTGAATACGCTAGGATAGATTTGGTGTCAGTAAAGAAAGAATGGAGAGGTATCCTGAGACAGCTAACAAAATTATTTTCCTTAAATCTTCTGATAAGCATTTACTTACCATAAGTTTACTTTGATGAAGTGCAACAGCATAGCATTATTAGAAGAAGCAGAGCAAGAGCAATAATTACCATACAGCCATATAATACAGTCTGCAAAGAAAGCAGAATGTTTATATCTGAAACTGAAAATTTCACATAATGAATTAAATTTCAAATGCGAGTATGCATTTTGAAAGACTGAAAAAAATCACTACTCTGACATACGACACTGAAACTCTGAATTTCAGCATTTTTGAAAGGCATTCACGTATATAACCCGAACTAATTCTGTGCATATTTAGGAAGTGTTTATAGCAAGGATCATCACTTCTGTTCTCTGTATCATCATAATAGTCATCACAATGAATTTTAGTCTAGACAGTTTCTTCTCATGATTAAAAATGTATATTCATAAAATAATTTAGTTTCACATTTGGGAACTTTGTATATATCATTTGCATCAAATGACAGTTTTACTGACTTTAAAAACTACTCAACTCAAACTCTTTTCTGTATACTCATCTCTTATAATAGGATTTGAATACTTAGGTAGCTATCATTTATATCTGCTGCCACATTGGATTTCAGTGTTCAGGTTTTACCAAAGCATCTCTGCAACATGTTGATTAAACAAACATTAAATTGCTAGCATAATCAGAGTTTTTATCTTTCCACAGAACATTTGGTTGTATATTTGTTTGAACTTTTTTTGAATTGGTTTTCACTAAGATACCTTCATGTTCAAGTACTGCAATATCCAAGTAACTAAAATGACTGTAACACATGACTGCCTTTTCTCTGTGTAGACATTATTGCAACTCCTGCTGATTAGATCAGAAGCAGTGTTGAGGAGGATCTAAATTGATGCAAAGACATGTAAAGTCATGGGAAAATATATTCATATAAAAACCATGTGCTTCTCACACAATCTGTTCTGCTTATCCATTAACACAGATTTGTGTCTTTACACAAATGAGTGTGAGTGAGATTGATGCTAAAGGCTTGGACCAAGGACTCTTGACATCAACAGACAACTCAAGTGACTTCAAAGAGCTTTACATCAGACTTTATATCACCTGTAAGACAAACCTACCATAAAAAAGATATTCAGCAACAGAACTGCATATTTAAACTCCAATTATTATCCTTCAAACCAGCATTTATTATAAAAGCAGATTTTATAATTATACTGAATTCTACAACTGACTCTTTACAGGAGTTTTAATGATCTCTGCCTATTCAGAACATTAAGCCAAGGCTTAAGTCTAAGAGTCCCAGAGACAACTGTGAAACACTGAATGTGGTTAGGGAGGCCATGAATGAAGTTACTGCCTGTTCCCATGGGGAAGAAACACACCTCGTCGAATGAGAAAACATTCTGCAGAATTAGGGTACTTTTGATAATTTTAAACGTACAGTGGCAAAGAAAAATTCCTGGTTTGTATTAGTCCATACCTTAATTCTTTGCACTAGTTTCCATCTGAGAAATCTTAAGGCTGAAATTAAGGCTTTTTACTAGATCAAAGACAGTACTTTTGCAAATCTGTGGTAAAGAGACATATTTATAGCCCTGTTTAAACCAGAATATCACTTAGATGTGTAATTTGTCCTCTCCTGTCTTACCGATCCAGGGCAATATGAAATGCTGCTGGCAAATAAATTACGACAGACTTTGTTGTATAGCTATTCCAACTGTCATCCACGTATTTCCCACAAGGCTTTGAAGCACAGTCAGTGCTGGGTGCTCATTTCTATTGACCTAAAGCAAAGGACAGGCTTTTCTTACTATTTCTAATATTTATACAGGTTCAGATCAAAATACAGACCTAGAATTGTACAATTCTGCTGTATTCATATCCATGCTTGGGAACATTTTTACAGAGAATTTCCCTGCACTCCTCTCCATTTAATTGCACTGCTGCAGTGTGACTTAAGAACTGAATTTGGACATGAATAGAATATAGTCATCTTTAATATTTTACCAGTAAAAAATGTGCATTAAAATAAATCTCCAAATTTGTCCATTACCTCTCCTCTCCACAGAAGAAGAGAAATGAAATCAAAATCAAAAAGCAAAAATTAGTATTGGCTTCCAGGCATCTCTGCTTTACTTTAACTATGACAATCTAAAATCAGTAGACTGTCATCGATGTTCTAAAACAAATTATGGTGTTACTTACCACTTAAGCAGATTTGATAATTATACTGAATTCTGTAACTGACTCTTTAGAGGAGTGCTAATGAACTCTGAACAGGAATGCTAATGATTCAGAACGTTAAGCCAAGGCTTAAGTCCAGGAGTCCCAACAATTACTCTGTACCCACAGTTTCTCTTTGCTTTTGTTATTCATCATTTAATATGCAAAATTACCTCTCAAATGACTTACCAGTCTTCTTGTGGTTACTATATACGCCATCATCTACCCACTAGCTGTGGTCAGTGTTGGCTGATGTTTAAACAACTGCTCTACTGTCACTTGCTCCATCTGACAGCTGTTGTTTCTTTTTCCCCTATTCCAGCAGCATAGTAAATGCCATAGCCTATGTATATTGCTGCCTAAACAAATATGAGTGCAGCCTAGAACCTAAACTTCATCAGACGTGTCTTCCTTTATACAGAACGTAATACAAGATACTCTTATTAGCACATATCAGAAACATAAGTATTATAGCATATTCAAGCCGTTCATGCACATTCATATCAAAAGCTGGTATTCTGGACATGACTGGCACAAGTTATCCAGATTCATTCTGAGTTTGAAATGCACTCTGAATAACAGTGACTGTATAAGGATGAAAGTCTCTAGAAGTCTGGCTTAGATCAAATGAAACTACGTATTTCTTGTTTTCACTATCTATCTGCAGCATTTAGGACAATCAAAGACCTTGGTAGTAGCTGGCAGCTTCCTTGCCAGTTGTCATACGTAATTTGTACAATTATTCACACACAGGTCTACACTCAGGACTGAACTGACTGCAAACAATGTATCCACAGTAGCCTGATGAGATTTAACCTATTTGCATCAAGTTCCTATTGAAGCAGAAGTAGTGCTAGCAAGACAGGCTAGATTAACAGCCTGCCAAATCCCAACAAAAGTGAAAGGATTGTGTAGCAAACAAGCCTTCTCCTCTCCCTCACTGAAGCTCAAATATAAAGCTTGGTAAGCAAATAGAATCAAAATCTGCCCTCAGTAAGCTTCAGCACATAAAGCTGGGACGTTAAAACTTTTTAAGAAGCACTCCCCATCTGCCTGCATGGCACTGCTTCAGAACATGAGCTTTCTCAGGTGCACAGGAAAAATTAATGAAGATTACAGGAAACAACCTGCTTTGCCGTGGATAGGTTAAAAGGCTGGCAAGTATTTTTACAAAGGCATTTCCATATTGATGCTACAGTTTCTCTCTGACATAATAATTCACATTTCAGTAACCTGAGAAGACCCTATAGACATACAATTCCAGCTTGGATCATCTTACCTGGACTTCCACATGCATAAGAAATGTTGTAATAGTTCTGTATAGTGGCTTAATTTCAAAATCACTGAACCCTGAAAGCCTCAAATGAGTTTTTCCTTTCTGAAATGGAAAATAAAATTTCAAGATTCAACTGTTGAAAAGCTTCCCTAAATCTCCTGGGAATCACAGTGCAGTTTTATACACCTCTAACACCAATCATACCCATAATTGTTCATTAAAATACTGCCTTAACTTTATAAGATAGAATACATTTTATGTGCAACTTTGCTTCCCTATACTGTAATCTTAAAAAAAAAATTTAAAAATTACCACATTCCTTTCTAGTATACATAGGTAAAGTATTAAAAGTTGTAATGCATACAACACATTGATACTAAACATCGAATTTGAGGGATGGAAGATAAAAGTTTGAATTAACTCTACCTACTGACCATTTCAAAGACATAGTGTAAGTAGAAGTTAGAGTATCATGTGTTATCCAAGAGCAAAAAAAAGGTGATTGGCAAGGTCAGACTACTTCCAGAAGCAGCATTTAAATAGTAATCTTAGTGAAACCTGAAAAAACTGAAAAGTCAAGGGACAATATAGTATGAAGAAAATAAAAAAAAAAAGCAACAACAAAACAACTTACATGGAAGATTACTTTTCTCACAGGGAGCAGGAAAACAAAAATACAAATCCACTTCAGTAAGTAATGAAGTATAACCAGTAAAATTCAATATAAGGAAAAAAGTACTGAAACTAAAAATAGAAGGAAGAACTCCTAGACGTGCAGTTACTGGAAATAAAACCAGAACCTTCTTAGGGCGCTGTAAGAGTGCCAAGCTCCTACAGTATGTATCAGAGCCAACCACTATGTTGTACTGTGTGTCAAATGGATCTGCTACAGACATGCACAGGTGCCAATGAGGGCAGAACAAGACTTAAGGAGACACTGAGATCCAGCAACTGAAGTTCACAGAAGTACAGGAAGCAAACAACAATCAACAGCATGGCTTGAGCGTGGGAGCCTGTATTAACAACCACCATGTGGTTGTGATATTTAACTATGGATTTCATTATCTTGGAATGACTTTCATTTTATTCCAGGGAAAAAATGTCAATATTTTAATGTAATTACTCTAATATCAATTATTTCACAGTTATTATTTTCTGTTAAATCTGCAGTGTTTATTCAGCAATTGACAGAATTGACAGTACACAGTGTGTTCTCAGGAAAATTATGTAGGATCGTTTTCCAATCCCATGTATAGGAACAAGCCTACTAATATTTTGTCCAATTATTCTTCTAATAACACACAGATCACCATATTAGTCAAATGTTTTCCAAAAATCTGGTTACCAACACCACTCCCACATAGATAACACCTGTGCTGGCATATGTACTTTAATTGTTCAACTATCATAGCTCCAAATTGTTGTTTAGGAAAGAGTATAAAAAAGTACTTGCAAAATTCACTCTCAGAAATTTACATTGAGAAGTTTCCCCAGCTGGATGTGGTCTTTTACTTCACAGCTCTTAATGGATTTCTTCTCCACAATTTTGAGTCACACTAAAATACAAATAAATTATTAGCTTTTGTACATTCAGTAGCAAGGAGATTCAGTGCTTAACAAGGTAAATGCTAAAAACAAAATTATATTTTACATTAAAACATAAGCACTGACTAGAAATTTTCAGTGCTGTCGCCTGTATGCATTCACGTGGTGCTTGAAAAAGACAATCCACTTCTTGCTGAATATTAAGACTCCACAATTGTGCATGTGTTAAGGAAGTTACTATTATCGTGCAAGCATTTGTAGGTTCAATAGCAGACAGAATACAAACATTTTAACTGTAACATAGTATGACGACTTAACAAAGGTGCAATGAACGATATTCAGGCTCATTTACAATCTGGCCTTTAAATGAAATTTAGCTGTTATACTGTGACTTGCCTCAAGATGGTAGTGGTATCACACAAACCTTTCTCCCAGTGAGAAAAGGTAACTGCAGTCTGAAGTCAGTCAAAACACCTCATTTTGTCATCCTCAATGCAGAACTGAAGCCATTTCAGGCCACTGAACTGAAATATTTTAATCCTGTTTCTTCTCTAATTTACAGTAATGTAAATATAGAATAAGTTGCTCACAGTGCATTATTATGGAAACAAAATTTACCGAACTTATTTTCCTATAGTTTTCCAGAGTTGACATTACTACAGGTGGGAAAATAATGGATGTTTCAATTCTGTACCCAAAGTTCTGTACCTCAAAATTAAAGAGTGGTTTGTCTGACTTTTAACAGAACTTGAGGATGGAAGACAAAGAGAGAAAACAGTGAGGAATAAAAATCCACCACCTTGGGGCGTCCTGAAGTGTGACACCCCCAAATTAAGTATTTAATGGAAAAACACTGCACAGAAACACAGAAAAACACTGGTTTTAAGGAGTGAAGAAATAATTAAATATATGTATTTATTTTTCATACATTATTTCACTTGGGAATTGACAATAACGAAACACTAACCACTGTCTTATTTCTGGAAATATCTACTAATTTTGATACAAAGACACTAGCTATTTGTCTTTCCAGTGGGGTCAGACAGATTCTTCTTATTTAGGAGCAGAAAGAATTGGGAGAAGTGAGGACTATCACTGGATTTATATATATAGATATCTATGTGTGATACAGGTTGTATATAGGTTATACTAAAAGGTTATCTATCAAATATATAATTTACAGTCAGCTGATACCACTAGCAATGGCTTTGAAATTACATTTTCAGCTATTTGATCTATTTTATTCAATTTTTTGTTTCTTTATGTAATTGATGTGACAACAGAATATAAGCTTGTTCTACGTCAGAAAAAATCCACAAAAAATTCTTGCATGTCCTAATGTTCCAATAATAAAATGTAAAAGATTTGAGTATAAGATAAAAAAAAAATAAATCTTTCTTTGTATGTTTCAGGCAGCATTCTGGAGTCTAATGGGAAATCTTTTTTTAATGCTGCTGGAGATAAATGATACAGTGCCTTGAACAGCAGACTATGTTCACTTTGTATTGAAAACTGGTAATATGCGGGAAACTTCTAATGTCTACTCAAGTAAGTGAACAGACTTGTTTGGATCAAGATGCTTGTGTGCTGTCCATCTCATTTTTCATTATCAAAGATGGTCTAATTCCTGAACACATAATGCTGAAGGAAAAAAAAAAAAAAAAAAAAAAAAAGACTGCTGTAAGAGATCAAGTCATGGCAAGGATCACTTTGCTAGATTTACTAGTTATTTTATTTAACACAATGATATGTGTGTTGCAGAACAGCATACTTTAGCGTTCACAAAATACAAGTAGCTAGTCAGACAGTTCTACCTATTACAGTGATACAGACCTAACATTCTTACCAATGTATGTACACCATTGACAACAGCTTTCCTTACATAAAGAATGGACATACCCCTTCAGGCTCAAGTCTGCAATACCTTCATTGGTTGAAAGCAATATACTTGTGGTTTGCAAAACCAACATAACAGGAGATAGGGCAGAGCATGTATAATTTTTTTAAATTGTATAAATTTTTACTATGGTGGCAATGAAGATTCACCTTGGTAAGAACAACTGTATCATAACAGAGAATGGACTCAGGTAATCTAATACAAAACACCTAGGAAAGAAAAGTCCAAAAAAAACCCCACATGATTCTGTGCCTGGAAAAATAAGCAGCATGACTATCAGTGACTTGACTGGATGTTGAAAAACGTACTTACATATAACTGCCAAATTTTTCTAGCAAAAAGCCAAAAATACAATACAAATTTTCATAAAGAGTCATAGACATACGGATAATAAAGAATTAAGAACCTGTTTCTTTGCAAAGAAGTCTTGAGAGAGCAGATGTGGAATCAAAATGTGGATCTTCTAAACTAGGTTACAAGTCAGAAAAATACATTACTTTTAAGCATTTTTAAAAATCAAGGTTATTTTTTGAGTCACATCACACACAGACTGTTATGCAAGTAGCTTCAGCTCAGTTGCACTTCATTGTTTTCTAAAAGACAGATAATGGAATATGATGGTCCAGTGAGAACCGCAAAAATTATTTGCTGTTCTTTCTAACATGTGCCTGAAAAGTCATCTTAAAATACCTTTTTATTTAAATGATTGAGAGTCTTTGTTACTGCTGCACACATTTCTCATAATAGATATTTCATCTTTTCAGCTCATGTATGCTTTACATGGATTAATTCAGGAAGCAGTTTTCTGACTTACATATATCTTTAAGTTAATGCTGTAGTAAGTAGAAATAACTCTGACCTCTCATGCTTTTGTTATTTGTCTGGAAGGCTGTTCACAGAAGACATCGTGAAGAGGAGAGATACACGATTTCTCTTGTTACTTTACAAGGACACACATTCCTTCCATTCTTTTTCATAATGCAGAAAAAAATCTGTAACACACAAACATACCACCTCTCTCTGTCCTAGTTAGGATTTCTGTGTAAGAAGGAAATCATGACTTTGTAGGGGAAGAACATGATGCAAGACTCAGTTGGATGCATAAATATTACTGAATCAGAGCACTTAGGAAGGATGAGCCTGAACAACAAGATTGTTGTTCTAAAGCCTGCTATCAATGAACTACCAGGGAAGAACAAAAGACTGCAATTATTTTTCCTAACTGATCATATTTAAGGTGTCTGATGCTCTGATTAAGCTCAGGCTATTATGTTCTCTATGTTTCTTCCCTGAAAGATGGGGATAAACACCTTCTTCAGCAAAATAGTTCAGACTACAGATTCTGAGTAAGACTCTACAGCCTTGTATGAAGCCTTGTATGAATGTAAATTTTCCTAGCTTTATAATTTCTCTAATGGTTAAATCTATCAGCCTTGTCCTGACTTTAAGCCTATGCCATAACATTAATTTCTAATCACTGCAATTGCACGGGTGCTTATACGATACTTCCTACTTTATAGTTCCATTCTGGACATCATGTGATTAAAAGTTTTGTGTACAGCACATACAGTTTTTTCTGTACTCTAAGGCTCACACAATTTGCACCTGCTTATACAGTTGACTGAACTAAGAAATCTACTCTGTTTTCTTTCCTGGAAACCAAAGCTAAACACTCCAACGTGCAAAATAAAGCGTTCTCTGCAAGATTAATATAGAATAATCTACTGGAGCTCTGCTTGCCTATCACCCTAAAAATCAATCCTTGAAATTATTTTGCCCATAAGAAGCCTTAATGTAAACTTCTTATGACTGTAATTTCTGATTTCAGCCAAGTCAACATCAGCATTTTTCTGTTGTTTTTTGTTAAACAATGTATGTAATGTTTCTAACAGTCAGTTAATTATCAGACAGGTTTGTAGTTCAGAATTCTTACTGACGTATTTAAATTACCTAAGATTACAGAATTTTATCTTCATTTTCTTAAGGTAAGGTAGTTAGCTTCTGTTTATGTATGTACATTAAGTAATGCTGCAGCATCTGGGAATGCATTCTAAAAATGTGTGTGCAATTACAAAAAGTTGTTTAAATGAAAGTTATAGCCTATATTTACCTTATTAATAAAAATGGCAGTATTATTTACACTTAATTGTAACTTTAATTACAGCTCTTGCTGTACCTTTGTATGTGTTGCATGTTAATCATATTATTCTTGGCTCCATTTATACCTTCTTGAAAACTACACAACCTACTTTAGTATTCTTCAGTCTTTAAAAAGTGAGACTGGGAATTGCAGAGTAATCAGTAATGGTTATCTGCCTTTCCTATTTAAAAACAATAATGATGTTCAGTCATCCTGAACAAGGCCTTTAATTAATCATTGTAGTAATGCAGACTGAAGTCCCAGTGTTACTATCACTAATACATGACAGTAATATAAAGTCCTGCTTAAATTCTTTTGTTCTCTGAAATAAATCTTTACATCTGTTCCAAATAATTCAGTAAGATTAAAATATAGCCTCATTATTCTATTCATTACCAAATTTCCAAGCAGGTGTACTTATTTTTATCATGTGATAGCTGACAACTGTACTTTATTTAGAGGACATTTTCTCAGGCAGTGCATAATTTTTTAATATATATTCAATATAAACCTTTTTTTTTCCATAGATATTCTCATCTTTACAGGCAGCTCTTCGCTCTATAAAGTTTTTCTTTCAATGTTACAACATATGGTTAAATTCCACAAAACATAGCTTAACTATAAGGGGTTTTGTTTGGTTGGTTTGGGGAATTTTTTTAGGTTACTCTGTTCTAATGGGTATGGGGAGCACTATGAAACTGTGCATTTCCTCTAGTATCCCTATTGACTGAAACAAAATGTTCACCTTCTATTTGGAGGTGTTCATCTTTTACTACTACCTAATAGCCTAATTAGATTAAAAGCTACCCAGTGCACTGTCTTTTTCCAAGTGAGTAATTCAAATGAAATGACTAATTAAATTCTTAAGGGAACCACATAGCTATTTATGATGATAACTTGGAGTTCCCAACAAAGTGGCCATGCATGCATCTCGTTCTACTGTTAGATTTAAGTATATGCCTCTACGCTGAAAACACTGTAGAAGTAAGGACTATGCAGATGAATTCTCTGGAGAGCTAGAATCAACTGTGCAGTGACTTAACAAACTACAGTGTCTAATGGAGAAAGAAAAAAGAAACAAAAATAAAAGAAAATATATTTCTCCATCAGTCTGAAATGTAAAGGGCTACATTCATCTTTATATACTACACTATATACAGCCATTGGGGATTTTTGACACCTATTTAACTTGACTCCACATAGATTCTGTCAGAATTGAACACTTTTTTCCCCTCAAGCCTTACCATGGCTTTATCTCCCACAACTATTTAAAAAACCAGAACAAAAACCCCAAATAAACAATTGACTAGTATCAACTTTGCTTTCTAGACTACGTTTTCTACAATTCTTATGTAATATTCTGGTCCTGACAATAGAAGAGTGAGTCAGCAAGGCACAGAGATTACAGTGTTCAAAAAAAAAAAAAAAAGCTGAGCTGTGCCTTCCTTGCATTTCAAGCAGTTGTGGACAAGTTTCTTGACCTCTGAGCTTTCATTACAATTTTTAAGAATTATGGATGCTTACTTTTCCTTATCAAAATCATCAGGTCACAAAACTGTCATCAATGGTCATTAGGTACTTAGGTAATAGAGAAACCAAAGTAATAAGTATTTGTCTGCATAGGTAGAAACCTGGTATCTAGCTCTCTGCATGAAAATTGAATTTGACATTTAATGAGGAGATTTGGATAGATGGTCTGGTTTTGAACTTAAAACCACTGAGAAACACTTTCCAAGTATATTTTTGTCCCTTTAATTAGAGCCTTTTTTTCATCTCTTCCTACCCCTTTCAACAATCCTCTAATATTTTTACAATCTTGCCTTTTGAGGGGTAAGCACAAAGTGAAGCAGATACACTGAACAAGGGGATATCAAAGTATGAATTTCCCCTGTCGCTTTAACCACATGAAAGCTCTCCAAATGTATTCCCTTGCTCCTCTTAGTGGTTTGTATAATGAGATCAGTAGAAGTGAACAGTAACATCTCCCTGTTCCATTTGCAGTTGCTAGAAGCTGAAGGATAACTGTGCTATGGTAATGATTCTATTTGAAGAGGGAATATTTGCTCCTACATTCTTTCTTCTTAGATTTTTTTTTTTAATGTTCTGACAGTGTTCCGTTCTGGGAAGGGAAGAGCTGAGCACTAGAGAAAGGGATGATCCCTGCCTTAGGAATTTAAAATCTGAAGAAAGAAAAAGAGGACAGAACTAGCTGGTGGTCTCAGGAGACAGGAAGAATTGCATGATGGGGTAAGTAGGAGAGAAAGGCTGTTGGTTGCTTATCAGTCTGACTTTATCCGGAGCTGTGATGTCCACAATAACTTTTATCAGCTTTCAGAACTGGAAACAGTAAAGCAAGAATATTAGTTTACAGAATACATGGTGTTTTGGTTGGGGTACACTATAGAATTGCTACTCTTGACTTTACTGCCTGTGATAGTGCCCTGTGCTGAGTGTAGCTCTATGAATTTTCTAAGGCTTTTTTAACTGTGAAAAGTTGATTAATGTTGTATTACATTAAGGTCTGCAGGAAAAAAATAAAATAGAAAGACTGCATGCTTTTACACTGGGAAACATTCACCAGTGAGGGAAACTGAAATACAAAAGTGAGCACGTCTACATACCAATCAAAGGTGGAACCACTGCATTAGGTAAGGATACTTTAGCACTTTTTAAAAAAGAAAGCACTGCAGGACCAGTAAGATACTTCCTGCCTTTAAAGGCAGTGTTTCTTATGATACAGCAAGAGATGGAAGCTTCCATGTGTGGAGATCAACAGTATCTTCCTGCTGTCCAGGGTAACAGTCACCGCTTTTCCTCAGTTTGGAATACCAGCTTATCTGCAACATTCCCTTGCACTTTAAAAGTGATAATGTGCTTAGACAAAGTATGAATGCACAATACCTTTCATGGTTTTCTCAGGGAAAGTGGTTAGGAAATGGTATATTTCACTACACTTCCCATGGTCCATGTACCTGTATTACACTACTACACTTTAGGCTATCATCAATACAGAGGCCAAATTATCTCCTGTATCTCCAAGCATACCTGCCTTTCTCTTTCCTGAAATAGTCTCTTCCGTGGCTACAGTCCTGTCCTTCTATCAGATCTTACTGCCATGCTCCATGCTCTCCCTACAACTTATATAAGAAGATGCCTTCATATCATAGTCTTCAATATATATATAAAATGATTTAACTGTTTCAGATACATTTCAGCTATCATAACATATCAATAAAACAATGTAGAACCGGGATCCCAAAATCTGATATAAGAGATTTGTAGATTTGTTTACTCTTCTGCACACATACTACTATGATGCCACTCCAGGCTATAGCAGCTTCTGCTTATCCACAGGCATGGAACACTCGTGCAAGAATGAACCATCCTTCCTAGATAAGATGGAAACGGTTTTCCTCAGAAGAGGTGTTTTATGATACGTGGAGTTTTATCGAAAAAGAGTAAATACATAGTCAGGTAGATAAGCAATAAAATACTTTTATTTTTATACAGGTTTTCTTCTTCTCCAGAAAAATTAGCTGGGGGTATGGGTCCCTTTAATATATTATTTTCTCTAATAACATATACTATATACCTAATTTTTGCTGACATGCTTACCGCTGTTCCAAGTCAGTGCAGTTATTAGTACCTCTTTAGGGAACATTATGGCTTAATCTTTGTTCTGAAGGAGAGCATTATTAGAGCTGTTTGAATAATTTATTTTTTGATTCAGCTACTGAACCAGGCATACAAACTAAGAAAAATTATGGAGATTGAATTAAAACTAAAACCTGGCGCTTTTTCTTCATAGATTCTGGAATAAGAGAAGTTTCATTTATTTTGATTTTCAACCTGAAATGAGACGACTTTTTTTTTTTTTTTTTTTCCCAGGGACCTCTTTGAAAAGCAAATAAAAACCAAGACACTAAATTCTCAAACTACTAGTAGAAGAAAAACTGGTTACATTTTAATGCTGACTCAAAAGTTAGTGTCAGGCTGACTAAGAGAAAAGATTGAGTTGACCAGTGTCTTTATGGAACTGTTAGTCTTGTTGATTTTGTCTGTTTTACCAAGTAATTATTTTAATCCTGAAACTGCTTTTGCTGAAGTCTGCATGTTGCTGGGACTGGCTGAATTCAGAAAAAAATTCAGCATAAAACTAAGAAAGGCCTTGTAGGAAGACAGTAAGGAAGATCTACACACATTTCAGACAAATGCGTGCACATGTAACAGTTACTAAGAACTGTGCTTTGCCACCCAAATACATATAAATATTAAATAATCAAGAGATCTGTCTAGTTTGCCTCAGTGAGTTAACTTTTCAGAACCTGACTAGCATCAGAACATAACCTACTGTGAGTGATGTTGAAGTACCACCTTGTAACACTCAATGACCTTCCTTTCCCCAGAGACCTCTCTTGGTAGCATTTTATTTTAAAATCAGAAAAACAAGACATATAGGAACTTTACTAACTCTTCTCCTCTAATTACAGCATGAGCTAAGTAACATAGGAGCCCAGTGGAAAAGAGCTTGAAATGGAGTCTTTGAAGAAAGAACATAAGAACAATCCCCAGCTTGTGGGCTGCTTGTGTTTATAAAAACAAGATCAAGCAACAGAGTTAGAAAACACATACACCTCTCAACTTTGGTCAGAGAAAAATACCAAATCCTGGCAAGAGGGGGTATTCTAGTTCTTTTTAATGTTTGTTGATTAGCTGTTGTTAAATGTGATTGTGCCAGCAGTTGTTAGTTCATTTTAACATAGAATAGAAAAACTTTTCCCCTGTTATTTTTTGTAAATGTTTGATGTAGTATGTCATTTTACACAGTCACAATAAAAAATGGATCAAACACTGAAATAGTTGCTTTGTTTGCCAGTCAGAGAACAATGCCAACTGTCAGCATTTGAATTATTATAGAGCCATTTGACATGTGTACAAAAAAGACTGTGTATTCTTGACTTGCCTTGTATTGCATCAGCAAATAGAATTACTTATTAGGATTACTACTGAGCTATATTGTACAGTTCTATTTCAGTTACAGCCTTTGTACATTGCCTCTCTTTGTACTTTACACATGTAACTATATTATTAAAAAGAAAAATAAATCAGTGAAGACTAAGCTGCTTCATTAAAGAATTTTGTATGGTATATTTCAAAACTACTGTTAAACTTAACCAATGATGGTAAAACAAACTTCACTGAATCACATGCTAAAAGTTGTTTTTAATTATTTGATGATTAGCATTATATAAACACTAAATTTGCCTCCTGTTATTTATGCTATCTAGGATGAAGGATGAAGCAACTGAATTAATGGGAAAGACCATGATTCAGATTCATCTGATCCAGAGGTAAACAGAGCAGAAATATTATGTCGCTCAGTGACAGAAGTGAAAATTAAAACTGCTTAATAGTAAATAGACATCATCTGGGGGAGGCTACTCTTACAACGTCTGATCATAGCTGTGTTTTAAGCTGATGAACATCCTGCTCTGAGGAGAATGGTTTGGAACTTGAAAGAATTGAAAGCTAGTTTTGACAAATGCTAGAAACACGTGTTATGCTGCACCCCATCATTCTTAAGGAAGCCCTTATGGACAAACTCTCCCTACCTAGAGTGAGCACTCTATTATGCTTATTTTACAGAAGGCAACCCTTCTTTTTTTAAAACACAAATTGTGCATCTTTATCAACACTACAGTTCCTTCACACTGCATTTCCTAAAGATGAACAACCGCTCTAACTCTACTCTGAAAATACATTGTATCTGTTTTTCCCAGTTAGCTCTGTAGTTTTCTCCACAGGTCTCTATTTTTTTTGTTAAGCCATAGTCTGATTTTTTTCAAAGTGTTCTTGGGATAGGAACTCCACTATTATCCTTTGCTAGGGATACCCTTTGGGTGTAGAGGTGAAGGAAGAAGGGAAATGAATCAATTTAACAGGACTTGACACTGTCATTTCTAAAGAAGCCTCTTAAGCAGTAAACTACTTCACAACCAGTGAATGATACTGACTTCCACTGCTCAATACTGCATACCAACTCATTCATTTGGATACATTATTCTGATTTAATCTTCACAGCATCCCTTCCTCTCACACAACACTTCTACTCTAATCCCTACCCAGACATAGCCTTTCCATTATAAGATCTAAGTTGAACAGAAATTTGAGATGAGAGAGGCCTCTATTTTTCATACTTTTTTTCTGTTCTTAAAAGATATAATATAAATAAATCAATCATATAATGTTGTTGGCTTCTTCTGATTAGAAAAAGTGGATTGTGTTATCTCTTCTGATCTTCATGACACAAAATATTTATTGTACGGCAGCTCTATATGTATCTGTATTTTCTTGAGCTCAGTCACTTCATGTCAAGTGGAGCGAATTCTGGTCTCAGTTAAACTGATCTGTCCTGCTGTGTGCTTAGTGACCTGGGGCTCACTGGGTTTACAGTCTCATAGAATTCATTATGTATTAATTCAGGACACTCTAGAATAACCACTTTTTCCAGTAAGAAATGAAAACACTTTTTTGACCATTTTTGAAATAGAAAATGGGAAAAATTTAAGTTTTTATAGGATAATACAATACATTTTTAAGATATCATTAGCCACTGAAAAGTGCAAAGTATTTAAGACACAGAATAAATTTCAGAACAACTTGACTAAGTCCATGATAAATCTGACCACATTTACTTTTCCTACAACATGCTAAAGCTCCAAGTAATGGAAAAATAAGGCATTATTTGGACTCATTCTGTTTCAAAATGAAACTGAAAAACATTTCATCAAAAACACATTTGATCCCAGTATGTGTATGTGCACTAAATCATTACGTGTTTTTATGTATCCCAGTATTTTTAACATTTAATTCTCAATCACATAAACAGGTCATCTGTTTTAGATGACAGAAAAGTACAATGAAGCCTATTTCGTTAAATGAAAGTCAGTTATGAAGCCAATGCACTTAAGTATACTTTCCACTTATGTGGATTGCTAACAAGTAAAAAATTTTGGAGGGCAAAATGAAACACATAATTAATACTGAGAACTTGGAGAAACCAAAGTGAAAATGTATCTTTTCAATGTTTGCAATAATTTCTTCTTTTAAAGCTTTTGTGGGGAGAGTATTTCCAGAAATTTCCTTTCAAAGTAAAAATACATATGCTAAAGTCATGGTCTGTCATTTCCTTATTTGTTCAAATCCACTAGATTAAATAAGTGTAGTGTTGGGAGTATTTTGTAAGGAATTTAGTAACACCCTCACCTTTTCTTAAAGCAAAGGAGAAAGTAAAATACACGCTTCATCTTGCCACAGAAGACTCTAATGTAACTGTTTTATCTTACATTTTTGTTGGAGCTTTTATTTAAAGTATCGATTTCAGGATCCAAAGTTAGTTGGATTGCTTCAGATTCAGACATTTCACTTAAGCCCAACTTCTTAACTGCTAAGCCCTTCATTCCAGTACACTATCCAGAAATTTGGTAATAACAACTACTATTTGCATTTTTGGCATATAATTTGTTGCAGCTGTAGTTGTCCACATACGTCATTAACTGCCTGGGCACATTTGGGAAAATTTCCAATCTTTTTCAGAGTTTTTCATAGCTTTTCTGCTACACAACATATTAAAATAAGCTATGAAAAATCTCACAAATCCAGAGTATTTCCAATCCTCCAAGAAAAAAAAAAAAGAGTCCAAGGGCACCTATTAGAATTCTTCACAGTGGTTAGAAATGACTATCACTTCTGTTTACAGTATAGGATTATAAGTTATATTGAAATATCATTCAGTTGTAGTCATTCCCCACCACTGCAAAGAGATGGATAGTCTCCAGGGTAAGGTTGTCATAAAAAGTAAAATCAAACCAGCTGAATAATACAATAAGTCTGTGTATCAAGCCAGCTCAACCAAGCAGTGCTAAGAACTGTGTCAGCCTTTGAGGAGCTGGCTGACAGATTTCATTTGTCTGAGTTCAGATCTTGCCCTAGTGTCATATGTCATATCTTCCCACCATCCCTTTGGTGTTCTACCAGCACCCCTTCAGGTGCTGTCAGGGGATTAGAAGGAGTCTGCCAGTTAAAATGCTTGAATGGATAAGTCAAGAGCACCAGTAAAGGTCCCATTTCTTTTTTCTTTTCATTTTAGGCCACAAAATTGACACATCTTTTGCATTTGGTTCTGTAATTAGACACATATTAATCTTCAGAATATAAATGTGTAGTACCATGTTGAAATAGGATATTTCACATATATATAAATAGTAATGAGAATGGAAACTGAAAATGAATAAGCCCTTTGACCATATCAAGAGTTATCTTTAAATCCTATGACATCTGATATTACTAATGTCTCTACAATTTAAAACATAAAGCCTTGCTCACTTGAAAACGAGGCATACCAACATAAAAGTTAAAGGTTAATCTCTGTTAAATACAATGTTTCCAGAGGAAAAAAAAATAAAAACAAACAAACAAAAAATCCCTCTTTAACTTAATTTCCTCATAGACTTTCCCAATATGTGGACTACCATTGTTCTACATTGATTTTAATCAATTTTTGCATTTCACTCCACTGGGGGGGACTAGTAAAGAGTTATATTTTACAGATCTGTCTAAAGCAGATTCCCGAGTTAGTTCTGAATGAGTGACACCTTAGAATCATACGTATTCTATCAGTTCTTCAGTTGCTGCTCTAGAACAGTATGATTCACCCATATTGTGCCTGTCGTGGATACTATGGATCCCATGGTTTACACTAGTGTATCTGGAACAGCAATCATTACCTGTGCTTAGGCATCTGAATCACAAAGTATACACAGCACAGGAAATGCAATTGTGCTTAGCTTCAGGAAGCAGCTCTGATGTGCTAAAGCAACCCTTCAATCAGCCTAATATATGTAGAACAACACTGTACCTGTATTGCCTACTGTTTCTCCCAGAAGCAAGGACTGTATCACCGTCAATAACAGCTGTCTATGCAAGCACACTCCTGAAACTATTTACCTATCTACCATTCTGGGGATGAGAAGAACATGAGGAACATGTTCTTCTCTCAGGAAGCTCAGGGTTTCAAGCTTCAAAATCTGCCAGACAGCAAACTTTGATCTCATTTTACAGAAATTTCTCCCTTATATTTGCCTGTACACAGGATTTGTAAAACAATTTAAAAATAAAATCAATGTTTATGCACTTTTCATATGAAAAATTCAAAATCACACTTTTGATGTGTACTACTGCTGTAATTTGAAAACCTAATGTAAAGCACACAAACTAAACAGCAAATTTTCCAGAAAACATTCTCTGTGAACATTTGATGAAAAGTTAAGGTAGAAGTTTCAGTTAGTTCCAAATTCTTTGTTTACAGGAGGAATTCTATTTCAGATCAAAATGGAAGGTTCTGCACAGCATTTGTGATTAAGTGCAATAGGTTTCTAAAATCAAGGGAATAAATTTCAGGTCCCACATAACACAATTATATTTTTTTTAATTCGGCAAACATGATACTATATATATTGAAATGACAAGAATAATTAATCTCATATCAATTCCAGGCTTTCTGATCATACACACATCTCCTGAAGGAGGTAGTCAAAGACAGGGGGTAAATATCTAAAAACCTCTGTAACTAATGCAAAGTATACCTGAGCTGCAGATCACAAAAGAGAGGTAACTGCCTAACTGGAGAAGAAAGAAAACCTTAATATTCCATTTCATATCTATTCATGACACAAGCTTCTACATTTGCATTTTTATTAATTCTAAGGTATTTACCTTCCTACTTGTGAGCAAAAATAAAAGTGCATGCGAATGAAAATATTGTGAGGGGGAAAAAGTAACTCTAACTCATTCTACCTTTAACCAGTAGCACTGAAGAATAAATCTGTTTCACTGTATTGTAGTTATCAGACCAGCCTGATGCCAGGTTGCCTCTAGCAATGTTGTTTTGACACACTAGTAATGTCTGCAACTTGTTAGCAGGAGCTGTATTAAATCATCTTGTCACCAATTCTAGCTTTTATCAAGTTAAGTTAAACAAATTCACCAGTTAAAATGGAAAATACTGTTTTCGGTAAAATAAGTCCAGTTACAACAACTTTGAAATCCTTGTCTATATCTAGCACTAGACTTGGGTGTTGTAGGAAGAACAAAGCCTAAGCCATCTTTGTTTGTTAATAGAAATGAAAGGTAAAATGAAATTATTTTTCACTACCAAATTTTAAAAGCACTGACTTTTAAACAGTGTCAATATTAGCGAAATGGAGAAAGAAAACCCAGTGAAGATGCTAGATTTATTTAACATCAAAAAAGAGCTCACTACAAAAAGATTTTTTAAAAGTTTAAACTTGGTGCTGTCAGTCATATTGTGAAATTTGGGATCTTTAATACTCTAAGGCCCCAAAATCAAATAAAAAGAAATTACATGTACCAGTGGCATCAAAGCCTATATATTAAGGTTGGCACAAAAAGATCATGTGGTAGCAGTGCATGGATTAATGGCATGACACATAATATGCTGTCAATATTACTCAAACATTATAAAAACTTAAATTGTCAGAGGTGTCCAGACTTCCTAAGAGAGCATAAAGTAAGCAGTACAGACTCTTCTATGAACACATTTGCACATCTGACATCTTGAAGTACATTTCCTTCCACTTTGACTGTGGAAATTTGTGGAACAGCAAGTTCAAGAAGTGGAAAAAAGAGGCTCCAAGCATTAAAAATCTGTAGACAGCTCACAATCAGAACAGCTAATTTCCCTGTGCCTGTCCATTATGCCACAGCCAGCGTCAAGGATTAAAACACAAATAGAGCACCTCTGCATCCTGGCCCTGTGCCTGCAGTAGTAGCCTTATGGAGATGGTTACTACAAGCGCGTACACCATACTCACTGTGACTCTTTTCTGACTTTAGAGCTGCAACTCTTAACAATACCGTGGAGAGTGGAATAATAGTTTTGCTCTGCTTTTAAATGGACTTTATCTTAGTTTCTTAGATACCAGTGGTAAAAATCCTACCAACAGCTCAATCTTACTTCAGTGCTTGCTTGGCTTTCTGAATGCAAACAAAAGAAGCAAAGATGGGAATAGTAGGCAATAAACAAGCAGCAAATCTAGATTCCCACTTTAGAAGTTTAAATCAATTATATATGAGAAAGTTGCTACTTTTTCCCAGTGAACTTCATGACAAATCAGTTTAAAACTCAGTCAATACTGGGAAAAGAGCCGACTACTGTATTATATTACAAAAGGGGGAATAAAAAAGCCTAGAAATATTCTGAATACCTGAATATACTAAATACCTGAAAAATATCCCAACATGTGCCTCCGCATTCTCTTCACTACCATAATTTCTGATTAAATCCTATGTCTAAGATTAATTTTCTTTTTTTTTTTTTTTTCATCCTACACTTCTAATTCTAGATCTAGGTTATTAACAAATATCCTGATAAGAAATAGACCACTGATTTTTTGTTTATTTATTTTCCTAAATTAAATTAGTCTATTTTCGACAAAGTTGGAAGAAACTGATTGTGGAATATCTCTCAGGGATACCAGTCTCTTAGACTGAAAAATCCCCATTTGGGAAGGATGGGATGCATAGTCATTTTCCAGCAAACTTTATGGACAGAGAAAAAATGCTTCATCTCCTAGCTCTGTACTCAAGGTATCTGGGTCAGGAACAAGCTTCCTAAACTTTCAGAAAACAGGGAAAGTTCACATAACTCTCAGAGGAACAGGCCTTCGTATGTTCTTCTGGGTGAATAAGCGGTACAATTGCTTTGAATGAGCTGGTTTGAGTCACTTGAATTAGCAAGAACTCCCAAAGGAAATTTTCCTACTCATGGCAAATTCAATTGGGATTGTCATGTAAGTACAGTTTTAAAAGAGAAGACTGTAACTAGAGGATTTAGGCTAAGATGATTAATCCTAGTACTCTATCCTTGTGACTAGGAAAGAAGGCAGTAAATACTGTAGAATGACTCTCCAGTCATAATGCTTTCCATCTGTGAGTAGCATTTGCTAGAACTTTACAATTCAAGATGCAAGTTTTACACTGTCCCAATGGACCTTCTTTGCCATCTAGACCCCTCTCATCGAAACCTTGATTCTGAAGAAAATTACCTCCACAAGCCTAATACTCAACTAAACCAGCATGAATATTTCCTGTTATTTTTCAAAAAATAAAGTATCTTCATAGATGCATAGAAGGGCACTGCAAAATACTGACCCCACGAATGACCTGAGAAATCTATTTCCTTTTAAGAGCTAAATAAAATATCATTGGGCATTTTCTTCCTCAAAATCTATCAACTACCATGATACAATGTAGGTAGGCAAGCTTCATTCCACAGCTGGTAACATTCATAGTTCTGCAAGACTGACTTACAGGGTATCTTGATTACTTCAGAGTCAATAAAACTCTTAAAAGTTTCATATCTCAGCGTGTTACTAAAGCTTTTGGATTTTTAGCAAATACACAATCACATACTTCTGACCTTCTTGTTCTCTGATTTACAGTGAATGCCACATTCCTCAGCTTAAAAATTCCCTTGTTGCAAAGACAAGTCAAAGCATATGTCAGGAGGTGATGTCAGCCTTGTCTGTCACTCAGGCATTTAGCAAGATTATTGGGCTCTTTGCTGTGTTATCTCTGTATGGCTTGCCTGTAATACAGTTCTACCAAGGTGCTTGCCTTAAGACCAAGGAGGGTACTTGATTCCCAAGTGGATATGCACTAATGGGTTAGATTTAGTGTGCTGAATGACAAAAACCTTATCCCACTAGATCTTCTTCTCATAACGTTTATTCTGCAGAAAGGTCAAGGAAACAGTTTGCTGCTTAGTGTCCTCCAAAAACCATTATGTAAATTATCAGTTGGTGGGTTTCTTCAACTTTCATCATTAATACAGTGGCATTCCTCACACTTCAGAGAGCTCTAGCTTCTGTTAATTCTTAGAGCACTATTGCTCATATACCTTCAGATAATAGCACACAATAGCTTTATCTGAGTGAGGTAAGAAAAGTAAAGAAGAAACTGGCTTCAAAATAACAAGCTGAAAGGTGTTGGTTTAACAAGGAACTTTTTCAAGAATTTCACATATGCAATCTACTCTATGTTTGTACTTTAATTATCTACATTACCCTTATTTAGGGATAAAAATGGGATTCTTAGGGAACCTCAACACTACATCACATAAGTTACAGATCAAGTCTGAAGTGTTAACTCATACACTTTGGAACCTTAAAAAACACCTGTATCTATATATAAGAAATGATTATAAACAGCATACAAGGAGAGAAACGTGAAGTCAAAAGGGGGTTTCCATAGGCTAAAGCAACATCTATTAAAAAGCCTATAATTAAAACCAAGCCCAGATTTTTCCCAAACCTAATGAAATACTTAATTGGATAGACAAAATAATCTCATAGGCAGCACACACCCGTGGAATGCTTTGTGTGTCTGCTTTGAACATGCAGAAATCTTTTTATTTCCAGTTTTATAAAAGAAATGGACATTGCACATATCATAAACACATTTTGGAATAAGGTTTTACAAAAACGAAGGTCAGTATTTGTGTGACAATAAAAGCTTGCCAACCTGCCCTTGATAGAAGTCTAGAATACAATCCCTCCTTCCCCCTTTTTCTTAAGTAACAAAATCTGTTTATGCAAGAAAAAAAGATGAAAAGAAGAAATGTGAAATTTGAAAAATGGCAAGTGTTTTAATACCAGCCTATGAATTATCAGATTGCATCTAAAAAGGTATAAACAGTTTATTAATCTACAGAAAAAAACCCCAAACCAACAGAAACCACAAGTAAACCAAAACCAAACAAATAAAAAAACCCAAACAAACCAAACAAGACAACACAAAAACAAACCAGATGTTCTTTTGAAGAACATCGAGAGAGGTATATCATAACATCTTACGTTAATTTCAAGTTTTTTACTTAAGAAGTGTTCATTCTGTCCAGCAAATTTTAAGATGTTTGGAACTAGAAACGTCTTGTCCCCTTTTCTCCCTTTTCTCTTCTTTAATAGCCAGGCTTCCAGATGCTGAACTGGCAAAAACACTGCTGGCAGCGAATCAACTGAGTTGGAATTCACTACACTGAATATAAAACAACCCTAACAATTAAATGCTGTAAACTTGGGAATAATTTTATATCTCTAAGTTCAATGCCTCTGCCCACATTGTTTTTCCTTTAATTATTACCTGTTCACCAAATTCTCACTGTGCTAATGTTGTGCTTCAGTTAGTGATTGTTTCCAAATAAACCTTAATTATTTTTTTTAAATGGTTAACTTTAACAAAAAGAGGATACATGTGTTTGCATATATATTTTATATATATGTATTTACATCTCAAACAGCTAGGAAATAATTTGGGTGATTGCATACAGAGTTTAACAGCCATTCCATTTCAGTTTTTCTCAGATTATTCTTATGCATTAGGAAAAGCAGCATATGTTTCCCATTTAGGCTCAAAAATCTGCAATGAACATTGATTTTTACACCTTTATTGTTTTGATGAGAATGGGTTTGAAGAAATACTTGACAGTACTGCATGTTGAAACCTAGTCTGTTTGTAGTATGTGAGGAGAGATGATTATTTAATTTGATAGAATCACAGAAGAGATCTCTGGTGGCCATCCAATCCAACCTCCTGCTCAAAGCAAGGCCAACCTCCAAGACATATAAGACAGATTTCACTGTTACAAGCGTTGTAGGATACAAAAAGAAAAGAACATCTGAAAGTCAGAATAGAAGAAATTGCTTTCAAAAGGGCACCATCTAAGATCTTTCCTTTTTGCCCACATTTTCATTGCAAATCTACAATAATACAGCTGGAAAACTTCCTAAACTGTAGATTTTTGGATGTGTTCTACCATTTCATTATTTGAGTGGAAATACTGATTTTAGCATAAGTATCAGCTACATATGCGCTTAGAGCTTTATCCTAACAAACTTGTAGCCTAATATGAATGGAGTAAAACAACTGTAAAATGAAATAGTACAATACCAACTGTGTGAGCAATAAGACATTGTTAGTGAAATGCTTCTCATAGGCATTTATTTTAGAAAGAAACTATAAAGAAAAAATGTAATGTAGAGTTGGTTCTTGTTTTATATTTATTAATGAAAAAATCAATTTAAACTTAACTTGTTCAGTGTCTCATTAGGCACAAGGATTGTGACCTAACTAGTGCTGCACAACTGAGAAGGAGCCTGATTGATTTCAAATCCAAATCATTTAACTACAAGTCAAAAAGAGCATTAGTCTGCAGTGAAGAAATGAGTATGCTTACAGTCTCAACTGTTAATATGAATCTAGCTAAGTGGGGGAAGGCTACTTAAGTCTGCACAAAGAACAAAGAATATGAATATACAGAGATATGAGCAGATAGGAGTTGCTCCTTATGTTTATACAGTAATTGAAACAAAGGATGTTTCAATAGAAGTCAAAATGTCTTAAAAATAAAATTATGCAAATTGAACTCAAAGACTCTATGTGCATCATCACTGGTTCAATGAGTTTTAGAGACTCCACAGAGTGTTTGTAGTTTGTCCAAAGGCTGAGAAAGTTCTTGACCTTGGCATTTCAAAGACTGGCAAGCCTTCTGCAGAATAGTTTTGATAAAGCTTTCACAGATTATCTAGCATGCCTTTCCAATGAAAATCATGTCTCTAATCTCTCTTTAGTATTTACTTAGAAATAAATCTACCTGTAACTCTCCATCAGGCAAGTTGAAGTAATATTCCATTCAGTCTTAGGTACAGTACACATTGGTGTATATTCGGTCCCTGATGAGATGGGAATGGTCTTTCACCTGAAAAGACAGATAATTGAGAAAATGTGTAGACTTGGTTTATTGAATCCCTCAGAAACTCCAAATATTCAAAATAAGCACTGCAATATTGTTTTACCTTAGGTATGGCATAGACTAAAAATATTTGTGAAGAATACATTAGCATATAAAAATACTTGGTCTAGCATCCCTGAAGAGATGCAATAATTAATCATTCAAAAACAAATGTTTAAACGTAGTAGGTATCAGACTGAAGCTATCATATTTTAGACAGAAACACAGGGTGAGAAATCCCACAAAGCACAGCATGAATCATGGTAACAATAGGCTAGGGATACTCAGAATAGACATCTCTGTACAAAACTTACATAAATATTACACATAATAATGCAAATTAATAATGTTAATAATAATGCACTCAGCTGGAAAATAAGAGCTTCCTCTGTGATCTGCAAACCTTATTCCTGAAAATAATCCCACTAAAGTCAAGCTAAAAAAAAATTTCTAAGTTTCTGTGATAAGGATCTGTATCTTGCCCATTAAAAGAGATTAATACAATGTTTTTTGATTTTGAGGAAGACTTTCAGTGTATCTTTTTTGAGGTTTTTGTTGTATGGGTTTTTTTAGAGTCGAACACTAGTGATGAAAATTTTAGTTCCCCTGTTCAAAATATCAGCTTTCAGATTTCTCACAGTGAAGTAAGGCAGATGAATATCCTTGTCTTCAGTTTTGCTTCACTTTTTGAGTTCTACTCACCAATAAAACGCAATGGGCTACTGAAGATATAAATATTAAACGTTACTTTTGAAGTAATGACTATGCTAACTTTTTTTGGTGTTTTTGATTATTTCAATTACTGTAAATACTTCACCTCTTCATGGAGTAAATTGGGGAGCAGAAGTGATTCTGTAGAAGTGATGAAGTTATCAAAAACGTAAGTTGAAAAAATAACACCCTATGCTTGAGTGAACTTGATGAGAATATATTCACAGAATGTATTTTTAAGATATTTTTAAATAACCCAATAACATTACAGATAAATGGGGTTTTGCTTTTCAAGTTTTCATGCAAAAGGTTTCAAGTGAATTTAATTTTGTAAAGAGGTATCCAAAGATTAGATTATCCTGCAGTCAAAATATTTATTACCAATGGAAATTCACTTGAATTTCCAGACACATGGAAATCCATGTTCTTATGATTTTACTAACTCTGACATTTAAAGACAGGAAAACATGATTTGTTCTTAATAATTATGTATCTGCACAGTTGCACTGGCTTTAACAGGGCAACTCCTGCTTTCCATCAGTACAAATAAGAGAACACATCTTAAAGGTCTGATACAGTCAATTGCATACTGGTTCCACCCACTAACCAGTTAGTAGGGAAATGGATCATTTTAAATTGTTAAGACATGTAAACAGTTAGACTTCCTGGTTTAGGTAAAGCCTTGGTTTCAAGAAACTATCCATGTCTGACTGGTGAGATACGTTCTTTCACAAGGCAGATTGGAAGAAGAGTTAATTTGTGCATACCTAAAGGCAAGGTATATGCTAAAATTAGACCATGCTTTCCAGAAAATGTATTTATTGATTCAATGTGTGAAATCTGTCTTCTTTTTAATCTGTGTCCAAACCTTGGACTAAATCACTACATTTGACTTAGTGTAAGAAAAAGTAACACACATATCCAACTACAAAGAGAAACACGGCCTTGTAGCTGGTCCATGGAATTACACCCCTCGCCCCCTCCCTTTTTTTTTGTAATTGCTTAATACAAGGACAATAAGAAATTAAGCCAGCATGATCTCCGAAGATAATAGATTTCATGTATTTGGATTTACCTTAAGGAAACTTTTACAAGCCCTTGGCATCTTTTTGTTTAGTTTTGGTCTCTTAGACACTGGAAAACTGATACTTTGAAGTAAATTGTTTATTAGTCTTCTAAATGCAATAGATAGTAAGTGAGATCTGAATCGCAAAAATACTTCCACATAACTTCCAAATAATGCTGGCCTACAAGAATTCATAATATAATGTTATGAAAAATATTATTTTGTTTGTTTGCTTGGTTTTTTATTGCAATCTAGAATTGTCATCTTAGGCATTAATTCAAGGTAAAATCAATTTACATTAGAAATACCTATTGGTAATACCTATCTGTGTAAAAGTTCTGAATTAAACCTAAGAAAGTCCTGTTTTCATCTTTCTATATGCTTGGTGACCTTCACTGACATAGCAGCAGAGACTGAATGTGGAGAAGAATATCACGGCAGAAGGTGAACACTTCTATCAAGTTGGTAATTTAATTTGAGTAAAATCACATTTTTCCCATTGGATTTCTATCTGAGGGGATTTGAGAGACTGGAGAAGCCATGAGACAACAGTAATTCTGTTGTTCCTTGAAACCTTCAAAATTTACACTCTGAAGCTGAACAAGAAAAACAGAAAAAGCTGTCTTTTTTCTTAAAAAACAAACCAACCATGGACCATTGGTAATGCAAGTTACTGCAAGGTATAAAAACCTGATCCTTTCAGTCCCAATTCTACTGTCCACTGAAATAAACAGCAATAAGTTCATATACACTTGTATGCTCCTGCTCAGTTTGGCATGGATGTGCTGCACCAAAAAATACCGTAGTGTGTAGAAGTGTAGATCTTGGGGCCCACATTAGCCAACAAAATACATGCTTCCTGAAGTGTCAAAGAATTTTAAATAATGCAAATACCCTAACCATTTGGGAATAGAAGTGAAAGCTCAGCTTGGCTTGTGTTTGCAAGCTACTGGATACAATGGTAAAAGCTTTAACAGTCCTACTTCGTAAGTCCTGCTCAAAAAGTTCCTTTTTGTAGTCATGCATAATTAGGAATTTGAACTGTAAATGGAATGTGTTAATAACTGAAACACAGAATAATAAGAAAAAATAAGGGCAAATAATGCAGCATTGTTTCCTTAAAAGAAAATGCCTTTTCCATGTTAACATTAATGTAATATCACAAGTTATTTTAACGCTTTTATTTCTACTTTTTATTGCAATAATACCAATCAGAACACTGTCTCTTACAGCAGTCAGGGAGAAACCAGACATAGAGGTATAGGTGGAAGGAAGTTAGTAAGTCTAGAATTCCCCTTCCCTATGAAACATCCATTTCACCTTCACAATAATAGGAAAAAAATATTGTTTCTAAATACCTCAATAATCTAAGTCCCATTTTTAGGTCATTTGTTGCCCCTGAATCCCTTGTCTTTATGGCAGGCTATGATATTATCTGTCTCACTGCAAGACAAAAAATAAAAGAGCTGTCAGGATGACATACATCTAAAAGTACAAGCTTATTATTAAATAAAAGACCTTCCTACAACAACTGAAAATATTTTCTCTTTTTGTTGTGTTGCTTCATATTGTTTTACTTTCTGATACATACTGACGGAGGATGAAAAAGGGGAAAAGGGGGATAACTGTGTATAAAATCCAAGCAGTTGCACTGTTTGTGCTCAGGTTACATAGCTCAGTGGTAGGAAGAAGTGGTGAATCTCTCAGTGATTCTGCCCCCAGTACAGAAACAGCACCTGTGATTCCACCTAGACAGACTGTTGAATGAAGTAGGTTTACATTAGGTGCTTTCTGAAATGCAGAAATTTTACAAGAACAGCAGTAATATCCTTGGAATTAATTGAAACCCATCTCAGTCCACTGTATAACAACACAAGTTTCTCTTCAGAACCAGAAGCAACTGAGCCATTAAAGAAGACTTGCTGAATGAATCTGAAAATGATACATTTCCTCCATTTGCATTTGGAAAGTTATGTACCAAGAAGCTGCAGTATTTGGAGCCCCGCTAAAAAGTTTATAGCTGCTACTCTCATTTCAGTCCCCTTTTCTGTTATTTCTAGGATTACTGATGATACAGCAGCCATATCTATTTCTGCTGTCATACATGCAGATGTAAAACTGAAGATACATTCCTTCAGTATAACAAAACTCAGTTATATACACTGTAATGTTTTCTTCCACGGCATATCACTCCTGAAACATTGAAATCTAGGGAAGTAAATTATTAAAGCAATCAAGTAAGGCTTGTGAAAATAATTAAAAGTTTCACTTTTTCTTCCAGATCTCTATTTATTAATAAAAAAAACCCAAACAAACAAAAAACCAACAACAAAAAAAACCCAACAACAAAAAAAAAACAACCAAAAAATCCTTAGCAACCCAGTATTATGATTTGCTATGGAGGACAAGGAAGAAAGAATATATTTAACAAATCTTTAAATACAGCTTACAAAAAAAGCCTTTAAAAAAAATCTTAACAGTTCAAAACTGTGAAAATTAAATATAAAATTAGAGGTTTTAAGATTATTGGGTTTAGTCTTTCATCACTCACTCATACTCCTAACAATTCAATCTCTTTACTGCCCCTGAAGTACAATTTAAAGGAATTAAATCTACCTCCTGTATTTGAAAACAATGAAATCACATTATAATATTTTCAGTTTGTTGACTAACCTTTACAGGAATTTCTACCTGGAAACTTTTATTCTTATATTGAATTTACTAGATGCTTTCAAAAGATAAATAGTCATCTGCCTTGTAAGGGGCTTGGAGAACTAAATTGGGATGAAGTTATCTCTAAATGATGATTTCTCAGAATAGGACACCCACATTCTTCGGCCTCAAAAGTTTATTTCAATCTTAGTGGTGTTGAAAAGTGTCCTTTTTTTTTGGTAATGAATATTTCTTGCATTCAGGTGCTACAGAAATTAAATGTTAGGCTTCTGTGAAGCACAGGAGTTCATGGATCAAAGCTATTTGCTTCAAGAAAATGTTTGTGACATGGAAATCAACAAATCTTGCAGAAGACAGGACTGGACAAGATTCTCTACTTACAGATAATAGCAATAATGATGATTTATCATTATTAGCCTATCACTTTCTATGTGCTCAGCATTCAAAAGGAGTGACAGGAGTTTCTGCAGGCATGTTTGGCCAGTTAGAGGTGATTTTGATAGCGAAATCCTGTCAGAAGTACAGGGAGATGACACTACTCCTGTGGTCTAGAAAAAAAAACTTCATGTAACCTTACCTATTTACTAACAATTGTAATGCCATGTTCTGCTTCTATTCTTAACTATGATTTCTGTACAATACCAAACTAAGAAGCAATTCCAATACAGCAGATTTCATGCAGGATCTCAAAACTGAATAATGCATAGAAGAAATATATTTCCAATCAGTGAAGAAAATGGAAAATTTTTCTGTTGTCACAAATGCTTTCCTGTTCCCACTGAACTGAGCTGTAAAATTTCTCTTACATGGAAAGTGTGATCCTGTAATAAGCTAGTGGCATAATAATAATTTTTAAAAGTATCTGAATAAACACTTGGAAAGCAAATTAGATACAGAATAACATCCATGCTGTATTCAGCATTTAAATGTACTTTGGTAATTCTTCCAAGGAAATCTCTGAACAGGGCAAACACTGCACTCCTTACTGTCTAAAACAAAGATAGATTTTTCAACAAATGACCTTGAGAAGTGGATACTGTCTTACTGTTTTCTAAGCAAAACTATGATGAAAGTGAAGACTGGAATAAAATACTACTTTAAAGGCATATAATGAGTTGAGTGCATGTAACATGTTTAACACACAAGTAACACATTTTTTTTGACAATTAAACAAGTCATATCAGAAAAGAATCTCTAAACATTTAAACCCCATGGAACTTATAAGAACATAGTAATCACCAGATAAAATTCACATCTATTTTGCTTTATAACTCAGCATAATACAATCAATCTCACAATAAACACAAACTGTACTTTCTTAGTACAAAATATTTACAGTAGTAAACTGTATACTGATATATCCCTTAGCAATCCCTTAGATTTCAGCACATGTTGAAGTACTGAGCAACATATTTATCTGATTATTAATTATTTATCCTCTCCCCTCCTTTCAAGGAAAAATCATCTATTTTCCCTGAAGCAAAAAGTTTTCCTTTGAAAGTATTTATTTTCATTAATGTGATTTTAATACTTAACTAAAAATGAGGAGTTTATTTGAATTAATTACATGTTAGAGCTGTAGAAATAAAAATAACTGTCAAACAAAATGGAATTTTAGTTGCAACATTAACTGGATCCAAGTTATGTGATACTTCCGTGCCACTACTGAGTTAACTCAAGATTAGTCTAACAGCAGAATTTTGCTATAGATCTCTACCATACAGAAGTAATTCAATAAGAGTATGAGATCTTGAAAAACATTGTCTTGGTCTAACTCTTAATCCTCAAGAAGTCAATGATAAACCAGCCATGGACTTTAGTGGAATCAGAATTCCACTGCTGTCACACTTTGACTTAGCACATGCAGAATACAATTAATTATTTTCCCTCCCTCTGTCCACTTTAAATCTGTTATCATCAGAGACATACATTTTGAGAACTGTATTTGCAATAGTTGAACACTAAAATTCAGTTCCAGGTATATGTATCAATATGAACAGAAAGACAGGTCAAACTGTTAGGCCATGTTAATTTAGGCTCAAACTACTGAAGAAAATAATGCAGTACTTGTATTTTCCAAGCATTTGTTGTAACTCAAACCGTGAAAAAGTCACATGAAACTCTCTCTTTTCCAAAGAGCATTAAAAATTGTGTCCTTCTCTTAAAATGTTTTACATACAGTTAGTTTTCATGGCACTATTTAATTTCAGCCACACATACATTCAACTGACATATATTTGAATAAGACGTGTAAATTGCAAGTGGAATTTTGATAACTATATGACAATAGGATATCTATCATAACTATAGGATAGATAATGATAGGAAACTAAGAGTAGTTTACATAATGGTGAGCACAGAAGTGTTAGCAGCAGGTATTCTATGGGGCTCTTTTCCTTCACTTCATATTTTCTTGGCTTTTTTTGTGTGTGTTTTGGGTTTTGGTCTTTTTTGGTTTGTTGTTTTGGCTTTTTTTTGGTTCCTCTGACATCAGAGCACTAATATTACATACCTACAGTAACTAATTATATTGTTTCCTGATACAGAGCAAATTACTTGCTCTTCCAGACACCTGTTATCAATTATCTCATGTAAGTAAAAGAAATGTAAAAAAAATATTGTCAAAATGACAATGCAAGATGAAATTGGTAAATCACTATAGTGTTTGCTAAACATTTTCAGAGTGGTTTGACAGTAAATTATGGGGATATCTATATCTGTCATTTTCTTTATACAGTAAATTTACATCTGCTATAAATGTGAATCTTTTGCAGATTTGACAAGTTTTCCTCCAGTATGGCATAGAGTACTTAATACTATAGTAAAACTTTACTTATGTCATTTAGAGGCTGGTCATTTGCACTGATTGGCAGGTAATTACACAGTGCAATCATAGCCATGGAGGGGGTGGGGGCAAGAAATAAGAAAAATGAGAAAAGCTACAGGCTACAACACCAAATACTTAGCCCACTACCCTTCATTGGGGAAGTTACTGTTTAAATAGAGATATTCCTAAAAAAAATGGATCCACATTTGTGTCATATCTAGATACAAGGCAACAAATATCTATGGACAAACTTGCAGCCTGCAAAATGCATACTGTGCGATCTGGTCTCTCAGATGTGTAGGAAGATACATGAGCACTTTTGGGAATGTAAATCCAACTCTTTCTGCCAAGTGACGTTCAGTACTGAAAACCTGCTAGGTATTACAAAACTACACTAGGAAAGACCATGTTGACTTAAGATAGCACAGGAAGAACAGAGCAGTGGAATGTAGGGAATGACCAAAGAGTGAAACTGAGAATTCACCAGTGTTTGATCAACTGACCTGGGAGAATCTTGTCTTGAGAGATCCGGTATCACATAAGCAATATAGTGTCTGTGTACTATTGCAGGGTGCTAAAAGCACACAATTTTCTCCTCCCTTCGTGCTGGCTGATTGAGAACTCAACAATCCAAACTTCATTTAAATTACCTGTTTTCATTTTGCAGTATTTTCATCAAACAAATTGCAAGTCTTGATATCCCAGAGATATGCAATACTACTTGGTACTATTCATTCTAGATGTTTACTCAGATGAAGAAACTCTACATGGGTTTAAAGCTATTAACTCAGTTTATGGCTTCCAGAAGGCTGCAGTTTTATTGTCTTGTTTATGTCTTCTGAGGAAATATGTAACTAGTACAGATAAAGGTAATCTCAATACAGTCTTCTGAAAATATATTACTTTGGTGCTTGCAAATTGCTCTGTAATCTGCTTTTTTCTTAAGAGCTCCATTTCTTTTATTTATTCATGTTCCATACTACACCATTACTTTACAGAACATAAAAATATTACCAAGAAAAAATTAGGGCAGTGTAAACAATAATCTTAGAAATGTGTCTGTTTATTTATAATAGGGCACACTGTGAATTTTCACCTGGGCCTACATATGTATTTCACTTCATCAGATGTTACTGATCTTCCTAGGGGCATTCTAACTTCCATTGTTTTATTTTCTTACTGAGTAAGCAGATGCCAAACCACAGGAACACCAAGCTCTGGTGAAACGTATGTCTACTTCAGTCATCAGAATACAAATTAGGTAACTAATCTAAACCAGCAAGGCACAAAGATTGAAGACTACAGACAAAACCTTCACTGATGCTTACTTTGTCGTTCTTCCAAACATACAATCCATTTAAAAAGAATGGCTGAACTCTACACTCTGCTTGGCTCTATCACTGAATTGCTGAGTGACTCCCTTTATTTTCATAAGCTATCAAATGAGCTTAATGGAGAGCTAGAATAAGTATGGACAAATGCAACTAGCATGATGGGAAGCATGGAAGAGGTTCAATACAGGGGCAAATGAAATAGGTTACAAAACTTCCTTTTCATAAAGAAAAGACTGGAAAGGAAACATGACAGAGATCTGAAAGTTACTAGAGATGCAAATAGCAAATGGATGTGTATTCTTTCTCTAAACACAGGAACCAGAGCTCATTCATGGAAACCATCTTGGTTTTTTTTTTTTTCCCCAGTTGTTTTGACATTCGCTAATTTGAGATTTTTATAACTGCGTTAAAAAGGAAAATGGTGGCTGGAAAAATCTAATTCATTTTAAGTAACTGCAAATCTAAACTGGCAGACTTTCTAATAACTAACATTTGTGGGGTTTTTGTGATATGATTTTAAAATATGCTTCATTTTTAATTAAATGAACTGTTCAAAGCTCTGCAATACAGTTTTATTGTTAGAGGTATTTCCACTGATTCTGAAAAGTTTAGTGTTTATAACACATTCCAATCAGTTTAGGCAAAGAAAATTACCTTTTAATTGCTAGCAATACCAATACTCACAAAGTGCAGATAGATACAAAGGAAAGTTTTACATGAAGTTGCTTACATTGGCAGTCACATATGTAAAGATCTTCAGAACCGGCAGAGCTTCTAAATATTCCATTCTTCCACTGGAGGCATTTTTTTAACTCCTGGTACCTTTCATTACTCAGTAAACACTCAGGGTCTGCTTGTCAAACAGAAATCTGAATCACTTTGTTAAAAAAAAAATAAAAAAAAATAAAATAAAAAAAAAAAATCAAACTCCTCAGCAATTAGAGATTCTGCTACAGCAACTGCTGAGCATAAAGTGCTACAGAAAGTAATTACAGTCACTATTAGCACTGTTGCTAGCTCCTATTACTGACCAAGTAAATAAGATTTTATTCAAATGAATTTAGAAGCAGAAACTTCTAAAGCATCACTGGAAACATACATTAAAAAGGAACTTAGCATTAGGAAATCTAAAAGAGGGGCCAAAGGTACTTCATACCATCTCCAAAGCCATACCAAAAAAAAAGTATGTACATATACTCCTTATGAGAAAACAAATAAAAGTACAGGCCAAGAAATTTGATTAAGTCCATATACATGAAAAACCTAAAGCATATTTTCACAGTAACAATACATAGCATAAAGAACAAAAAAAACCCTCTTAGGTACTTAATCCTAGATTGCTGTTTTCACTTCCCTCAGATGATCTATTTAGAAAGCATTATAACAAGTTATTGTGAATATAAGACATCGTTCTTGAAAAGAAGTTGTATCTAATAGCTGACACAGTGAAATCTGAATACTGGGTAATATTTTGGCAGGCTAGAATTAACGTTTTTTTTTTGTTGTAAAATTATATTCTCTATCTTTTATATTTTCATTTAGATTGTGCTTTCCATCAAATTGTGGTGTGAGGGAATATGAGTTATAAAAACAATATAACAGCAAAACCAAAGACAGAGCCTCTGATCTATATTTAGCAGTCTTAAATTACAAAATACTACAAATAGGTTATATTTCATTAAATGGAAACAATAGGTCCCATGTTATTAGCAGCCTAAAAGCAGAACTGCAGGGAATAATAGGGCACACAAGGGGATAAGAAAAACCAAAAACTCAAAAGCCTTCATAACTTGTCCAGAAAGTTAGTATAATATGAATGATAACATAGGTATGTGCTGAATATATCTGTATCTTCAGTAAGATACAATGGTCACAAACAGTAATATTACAGTATGTAGTCTGGTAGTTAAAGGAGATTTTAACAGGTATTATGGAGAAAATTCTAATATGAGAAGTTATATTTAATCTCAAAACATTTGAAAAACTACTATGTGATTAACTTCTAGCTCTACACCTCCAAAGTTCACAAATGTGCCGCTGTGCACATTTAACATTGCCCCAATATAGTGGGGGAAAGAACAACTCAGCAGTTTAAAAGAAAAGTTTCAAGCATCCTCTTCAGAAATCTGAAGAGAAATTTGGAGCTTTCCATAGAAAGATTAAAGAGCAGAAAAGACATTGTGGGAAGATCTTTCCTCCACTTAGACGTGACAGATGATGTACCATGTGCCAGTGTAATAAATAATTTCTAGCATGGGGAATACACTTAAGAGCCGAGCAACAGAGATGTAACTTACGCTGTCAGATCATGGAAGTAAGCCAACAAATTAAAAGTACCTAAATAGTAACAGAGAATAAACAGTAGTAGTAAAGGATTCTATCATGCGACACCAGTGCTAGACCTTCTGAAGCCACATGTGGTATCTCAGATGAAAATATTATTATGAATTTAATTGCCTAATAACAGGTACAGAGATGGTAATTTATAAATCATTTAGCTGTCTCATATTTTTAACAGCTTCAGTTTTCTTATGATTCCTTCATCTTCTTAATCAATGAGGCAGTTATGATTTACAACATGTATTACTCCTCAACAAAACCTAATAGTATCTTTATAGGATGAGCTCTATTACACTAGTGAAGAGACTGCAAGTTGTTTCACTGACTTCAGTAGGAGGAATACTGTGTCTCACATCATTTTAGACTTGCATTTTAGTTGCAACTCAGTATCTGACTGACCTTAACAAAGTCAGATAGGTGCCTTAACAGACACCCTTTGATGCTGGCCTTGGGGTATTTTGTTGGTATAAATCAGCCTCTGACAGCCACTCCAATGACCTTAGATATTTAATGTTAGTTTGGAAGTTCTGGTTCTTAAAGAACAAAACATTTCTCAAATATTTCATATTGTACTGGAATTTTTAGGTATTCTAATTTTTTCTTTGTCAGAAAAAATGTGTGAAAACTTCTATTAATTGGAGTTCAAGTTGTCAGACAAATTTTATTTATTGCTTTTACTTTCTTTTCCTTCACCTTCTCTTCTGCCCTCAAGGCTACTTTTTCTGAGTGTTAGCACATCACATTTCTCCTCTGAACAAAAAAATATAATTTCTATGGCTTCTATTCCTTACCAGCACAAATACAATTATTTTTGGTGAGATAGCTTCTTAGCCTTGACATTTGGTATATCCTCAAAATGATTATAATATTGATTTGAAGCTTCTTGGCTTTTGAAACTAGATATTAAAAGTAAATTATATTTACTTTCTTATTAACATCATCTCTTTCCCTAATTGTAGATGAACCAAACTAAGGTGGTATGAGCTTAGTCATCACTGAAGTGATGTTTGAGTGAAAGCGATGTGGTTAACACATTGTGCTTTGCAACATGATATTAACTCATAATTAAGAAAAGAGATGTCAGTTTGAAATGTAAGCAGAATACTAATATTATAATTTTTTCATTACTCAACTATGAATACTCATACACTTGGATATGTTTCCCAATGAAATGAAAAACAAATACAGTTGAAGCAAAGAATCCACCTACATCAAATGTCATTGACCCTAACAGCAATACCAAATGGATGTACTTTCTCAAATATTTACCTATTGAGGCTTTAGCTCAGGCATCTTCACTTATAGGTCTCATAGCAGTGACAAAAGTTCCACCGCATTCTTGGCCAGAAAATGATCTATTAGATAGCTTGATAGTGCTGTAAGTGTAGTTGAAAACCTTCTGGCACCAGCAATCCCCTGTTGCCAGTAAAGGTGAAATACTTTATGTCAATAATAGTGTCACTTCGTAATTGTTCACATGACACTTCTATTATAACCTCTTCTGGAATAACTAGATATTCTATTAATAACCACAGGAAAAGCTGATAAAACCCCTTCTTGGGCTACCAGAGTTACCTGTGTTTTGATTTATTCTGCTGCTTCAAGGACACATCCAAAATTTCCACAGCAAGGAAAAGGTTAACTAATCATTCCTATCCCATCTCTCCCTCTCTCCCCATACAGTTGCTCTAATGCAGTCAGACAGGAAACCAGAACCTCAGGTTGCTGTGGCACAAATAGTCTTGCTATGTGCACCGCTTTTATGAGTATTTATGAGGATATATAGAACACCTTGTTTCTAAAAATATGTAGGGAATTTATCAAATGAAGGTAAAAAAAGAACTCTGTTACAAAGGATAAATACATGTGTAATTATTATATTAGTTCAACTCTAGATAACATCAATCATTTTATTCTGTCAGTTTGGGAAAAGGTTTTGTAAGGATCGATTTTTCTAAGATGGTCTAATGCATAAAGCAATCCCTTCATAACAGAAATTTTTATATCCAGTAGAGGCATTTATGGCAGATGTTTAATGCAAAATTACTGCAAAATTATCACAAGTCTTCAATGCCAACTGTTAGGAAACAGGCATGCCATTTTAAAATAACATACCTCAGAAAATCACTAGTACTTTTTTTTCATTCAGTTATTCTATTGCCCTATAGATTCCTTCCCCCAGAATATTTTTTTCTTTACTCCTTCCTTCTCATGGCTCCCTAAGCAAACAATTATGGCTTTTTTCAAAGTAATTGATTTCTTTTGTTTTCTAAAGCCTCTGCAATTTGAAAATGCATATAGAAAAGTGATGGAAAAACACAGTTCACTATGTATTACTCACTGTTGCTTTTAACAACTAAATCACCAGTATATATCCTGTCATTGATCTGCATGTGCTGAAGTTCTTACTGCAATCAATGGGAGACTTCTACAGGAGAAAAAAATAAACAATCAAAGGCAGGAAACTGTCTTCTAATGAACAGACCTAAGTCTATCACAACTCCCAACAGCTAAACAAACTATGCTTCCAGAGTTATCCATGTTAAGCTTGGTGCCATTCAGTACAAGCTTGTTTATAGGTTCATTTAAATAATTGCCACAAACCCAGATTCTGCTTTTCTCCACAGCTATCCTCCCAGAACATGAAATGTAGCTTCATTATTGTTAACAAGGACCATTTAGGCAATCTGTTAATGAACAAAACATAATGGAAAAGGAACTCTAAACTTTCATATTGAATATCCATATTCTGACCTGTCACAATGCTTAGAAGAAGCTTAGACTGTAACAGAAAATTATTCAACTGATTTCTGCAACATTACATGAATCAAAGGCATAGGCAGCCAAAAGGAAGTTTCCGAATTCCCAAGGAGGGAGAATAAACCTATTAATTTTGTTAGTATTTCCTGTTACTCCACACACTGCCTTGCACATAATTATTCTAAAAATAAATGAAGTTATATCTAATGATCTCTGTCTAGTGATGTAAAGAATCATAAAACAGAGTTTTACTGGTTACCTTGCTCTACGTTAATAACATCAAACCTACGAGTGATGTAAGACAAAACTAGATACAGAAAATAAGTCTAAACTGTTCTAAAGCAATTCTTTTTATCTCTTAATATATTAAAAACACCTAAAAATAAGAATTCTAAATATGTTCAGAATATTTAAAATGCTATTTTTCAATTTTAAACAAATTCTTTATTTTAAAGTCTTCAAATTAAAAAAATTAAGCTTTTTCTAAGCATAAAGTCATACTCCAGGATATCTCACATTAGGCCAACAATGCCATTTGTGAAACATGTGAAGACATTGTGAGATTTGATGATAGTAACTCATAGTGGAATACAGTAAAAGTCTATTTGAAGAAAAAACAAACAAACTAAACCAAACAAAACCCCACAAAACCAAAAAACACAATCAAGCAAAGAAAAAAAACAAACAACCCACAAATAAACCACCCCGGATCGCTACCAGAATAATCAGAACACTCATTTGTAGGTGCACACAAAGAAGGAAAATGTACAATACAATGAACCAAGAAAAACATGGCCATTTAATTCTGCAAGAAGTGAAGTGTTAAGAGTATTAAGAGTATGTGGAAATATTATACATGCATTTTCACAATGTTTTAATAATCACATAGCCCTTGGCAAAACTGAATGCAACTGGAATTTATTGTTGACTTGAAAAAAACAAACAAGCAAACAAACCAAACAGGAATCCATTCTATGCGTAAAAACAACATAAAAACAATTGTGGTTTTACTCATATGCTTATTCTTTATTACATTTATTGAACTCTTCTGAAAAAAGAAATGCTGTAAGTCTCTTCAATAATTATGAACTTTGAAAAGGCCATTAGAGAATTCAGAGTGTCTCAGCTGACACTACTAGCCTGCCATCTGCTACCAAAAGGGCACATATGCTTTGGATTTACTAACCCATTTGTCACGCCAGAGGTCACGCTGGCATGAATAGCCACTTCTGTAAATAACAGATAATGTCAGGGAATTCAGTGTGATAATGATGCTTCTGAAGCATATTGTTCAAAAGAATTAAATATTAGACACAAAATTTTAACTGTGATTCTCAGCAGTTTCTTAAAGTAATTTTTAATTCTTTAGCTTTGACATATGAAATGTTAAATTTGAAGAAAACAAAACCAAAAACTTAAAAAGAACATATAAAATACAAAGGTTTTCTAGAAATAATGTGTAACTGTAAAAATGGATAGTTGGTATCAAACTACAGAAAAGTCTTAAGGAAATCTGTATATCCTTTATGCAGTGAAGCATGAAGTAACTGCATTGAAAATATAATCTCTGATCTTGCAGAATTTCTACTTCCCCAGCATAACTTCCAAATAATTGGCTTTCATATAAGTGAAAACCAGAGGAGCTTGGAAATGAAAGTTCACCCAGTCATTTACAGAACAGGGTTTCATAAGAAATATTCATCACAGTTTATCCAGTTCAATTTCTGTTTTGTAGGTGAAGCTAAAAATTTATCATTACATCAAATAACATGACTTTATAATCTGTATAAAAAATGTTTCAGGTATAAATTGTGTCTACAAGTATCTGTGATCATAAAATATCAAAATCCTTAATCCAAAAAGATACCATCTGTTATCTGAGTAAAGAAAGTTTGTGTTCGCCTACCTGACTCCTCGTACCTGCCATTAGTATTTTAGTTTTAATTATACATTGTGGCTATGTAACTGCTCCAGGGATTTTCAATGGATGTGCTATGTAATACTACATCCCCTAAACCACAACCAGTTGTTAATAATATAGAAATGGTAAAATGGGACAATTAAGTCCATAAAGAACACAAAACAATCTGAAGGAGGGGATGTGTGACGTATTAGGAAAAAAAAAAGTTTAATTTCTACTCCTCAGTGATGCAGGCAGTTGGATGTCACTTAGACTTCAGAATTTCAAAGAAACTCAGTATCTTTATTAGCAGGAATATGGGAATTTTATTAATTTTTATAAACCTAATCTTTCTCCTCATGCCACACTGCACGTGTTTAATTTAAAATTAAACTACAGCTCCTGATCTGAAGTCTTCCCCCACCCCCCCCTTTTTTTTTTTAACAAAAAAAAAGGTGGGGGAGGGGAGAGCAAGAACGAAAAACCCAGATACAGACCATTAATGGTCTACCTTCCCCTTCACAGGAGAGCAAACCCTGCTTATTTATTACCTGCTGCTAACACTACCTGGAACAACAGGCACAGCTATGATACTTCATTGGATAACAATTAAGTACACTTTTTCTGATCATGCCAAAGGCAACAGCAAGATCAGAGTTAGGAAACCCAAAATGCTAATAATATTGTCTCTAAAGAGAACACACATGATCATCCTCTAACGGTACAGTTTCTTGCTTACCTTCTAAGCTTTGCTTTCTGGCAGGTTGAAGTGAGTACAACTATAGAGTAGTAATAGCAACCTAGCAGTCACTTAGCAATCTAGCTGTACCCATTTGAGAGCAGAGTATGTCACATGAAAACTTGCTTATTGATCCAAGAGAACTTATTGTAACTCCGCTATGCACAAATATAAGGGAAAACTTTGGCAATGTGATTTACAGAGTTGATAGATATACAAGCCTGAAATGGAAGTGAACATGTCATTTAACCCCCCAAAAAGAGAGCAATTCAAAATGAAAACCAAAACATTTTTGACACTCCTCTAGCATTTAAAGAGGTATATAAGAGCTAAAGTACTCAAAGTACATGAAATTTTGAAGGATGGCACTTACATTATAGCAGGCATCTTCTCATTTAATGCACAAGTTTTTATACTGAAGCAAAAGAACGGTGTGATTATTAAACTGTATTATTTACTGAGTAAACATGCTTAAAATTTCTTTCCTAAGGTGGTACACAATACAGACTGTACATTTTAAAGTAAATGTTCAATCTTCATTTCTGCAAGATCTTGGAATATTCAAGGTACGATATTATTATGTATTTATTAAAATACATGCTGTGCATTAAGTACTCCTAAAACAATTTTTCCATTCCACTTAACCCTTCACTAAGTTCTGCTTCTGACAATTTTACTTATGTATCCTCAGACAGTACCTTTAAGTGCTCTTCAACATGCTATACAAAAGATGCCTTGTGAGAGCTAGACATACCATTTAATAACTTTATCTGTAAGGTATACTTTCAGAAAGTATCTCTGATATACAGTTTCTGTACAGTGCAGGATGATACAAGGTAAAAAAATGGCCTATCCTTGTAACTATCACTCATATACTGTAAAGAAACTATTTAAAGTATCTTTTTTAGCAGTACCAATTCAAGTTATCACTCTTAAAGTCCACTGAAGGTTGTATGCTTTATTTTGAAATTGACAGGATAGATTTTATCTTAAAATTAGAATCTTGTCTTTTTAGAAGTTTTTACAGAAATCATCTGAATGCTTGAAACCACTGAAAACTCTCCAGAGAACATAGCACCTAATGCTTGAAGAGACAGAAATGTCTAAAAAATATCTGTGAAATAAAGACGATATTGCACTGGCTTGTTCCTATTACATTCTTGGCATGCTGCCTAATAATAAGAAAGGTAACAGAATAATACAGAAGATCCCAGGCATAAGATAAAAGTGCAGTGACCACAGCCTCTTGAACATAGTGCCTTCTTTGGCTATTACTTGTTCAAGATGGCTAAAGAATGTGATGAGTGACGATTTCTATTCCCTTTCTCCTTTCTCTTCACCTTAAGAACAGACTCAAAATACAGTCTTCACAGTGGGATTACAAACTTGAAATTACTGAAATACACTTTTTTGTCACGTTGCCTTGAGTAGATTCTGAACCAGTTGTGTTCAGAGTAAGACAGATGACTTTCATAGGAAAAAAACCACTTTTCACTATTTTTGGAACTGAAAATTTTTCCAATAATTTTTTGTCTCAATAAACACACCATAGTGCTCTACTAACACAGAACAGGATCACAAATTACTTCACAACAGTTACCCTCTCACATATGAGAAACCTGCCTAGCACTATTTTACAAAACACAGTGCGCATATCCATATTCTACGAGAAAGATTGCATGTACCATGCTCTTAATTTCCCATTGATTTGAGGTCTGTGGGTATGCAAAAGCCTGATTCTTCATGTCTGGCTGCATATGCTAGCTATGTGCGCAGTGCTAATATCTAATCACATGATTTTTAAAATCACTATTGTGTATATACTGACAAATCAATATAAGCTTCATTGCAATTTTCTATCGTATTTATCATGATGGTATGTCACACTAATGAGAATCTGATGGCTCCTTTACAGGTGGATTTTTTTTTTATGCACATGCACTGGAAACCCCTTCCTTGCTAGATGGACATTTTCATTATGACTTATTATTGGTTTCCATATAGAATGTAACGTAAGTCTTTGCAAAGTTACTGAGCACTTATTTCTCTAAACATGTACTCATGCTGTCCAAAACACTGACTGTGATTTCAAAAACCTTTGTAATTATTACAGTTTATGGGCTCTGGCTTTTCGTTTTTGATGGGGTTTTTTTATTCCATGGAATTGTAATCCCACAAATCTACACTGTGCCATATGTGCTTCCTTCTTCATTTAATGACGGTAATTCTTTTACTGTACTGAACTACAGTATTTCAAAGCTATTTATTGCTTAGCTGGGGGGATTTCAGCTGCAATTGACTATCAACAACTTCCAATTAACTCTCTCTTGAAGTTCATGATAGGTTTGGTAAGTTTTCATACATATAGTCTGAGAGAACTAAGAGTGACTGTGGTGTCTGGCAGTTCCTGATACTAGTTTTCGATCTCTAGAAGAAACAAAGTTGATATGAACCCTCAACTGCTTAAGTCTGTATAGTATCAGGAAACCTTATCCTTGTCTTTTACTACTGCCAAGGGGAATGTAACCATAACCTGCTCCCCATTCATACTATTTTTCCTTCACAAATGTTTTGACTGATTATGAAAGTGATTAGCCTTCCCAAACAGCATGCATGTACTGTAGCCTGAAGTGCTACAAAAAATGTTAATGCATCCTTTCCCTTTCTGATAAAATTCCAGAAACCATCAAATATTTCCACCATTTTGCAAATTAGAGTAGAACATGTTGGACAATCAGTATTGGATGCCACTAGCTCTTTTTTCCTCTCTCAAATATTTCATTTCCTTTCCATGCTCTCTGACATGTTAGACTTTTGTAGGATTTACTAGTGTATTTAAAGCCTGGCATACTAATCTGATTACCCTAAAATGTAAATTATTAGCATAATCCTTATTAGTGACTGATACTAACAATTGTATTCATCTAAAACATAGAAAAATATCCAAAAATCACTGTCAGAAATTCAGTCAATTCTAATTCAGTCACTACTTGATTAAGAAGAGTCAGATTACAGCAATTTTGTTCAAGTTACCCTAGAACTGAAGGACACTCAACTACAAAGTGGCATTTGGTTCAGATTTGCAATATACTTCTAACTATTGAAATGATAACATTCAACAATTAAAAAAATATATAAAAGTAAGTGATTTTATTTATTAGCAGTCTGAGAAGCAGAGAAGTTCTCTGAAATAGTAACAACCAAATGAATTATAGAAGAGGAGATTTAGAACTTTCCTTTTGAGTGCAAATAATTCTAGATCTAATTAAATTACATGTTAAGAGCATCCTTATATCCCTTAATGCCATATTCACACATTGCCATCTGTCTCTCACATACACTAATTAGTCATACAAGAAAGAAAATCTGTTTGTAATCATATAATCTGAATTCCAGCTTCCTGAAAGATAAGCTTGTTTTACATGTTTAGGGCCTAAGAGCTGTGTAGGTTTGTTGAGAAGGAGGGTGTCTGTGGGAATCAGCTTTGTAAATATATATATTCCACTTCATTTTAATGTTTAAATTCTGATTTCACCTTGTGTACTAACCCATCATGTATCTGTAAGAGAGTAAAAGCTGTCCGCACAAAGTAAGAGTTTGTCTGAAAAGTATATTAATAGGATAAATAATGAAGAAACATGCTTGGAAGAAAAATAAAATACTTAAAAAATTATCTTTGCTGATTCATTTAAATTCTTCCCATCACTGGAAAAAAGATTATCTAAAAAAACCAAACACACACAGGTGGGCAATGAGCACATGGTGTATGCACATCTGTCTTTGAATCTCTGAACATTACTTTCTTCTTAAGATTGTTTTTGTGATTACCTCTGTTAAAAAAGATGCAAAACTTCATTATTCAAACAAAACAATCTAATATTCCTTACACATTTATGCTACTTCATGTTTTATGAACATGAAATCAGATCTCCAAAACTTAAAATCTTGGGTCACTTAAGTTTATTTGCAATATATCACATCAAGTTCAAGAGTGTATTACTAGTTTCTTTAATACAGTAGAGCTATTTTCTACTGAAATTCAATAAGCAGAGCTTAGCACCTGAAATTCTGGAATCTTTTGAGTTTCTTTAGTGTCAGCATGAATAAATGCATTTAAAATACAGAAGTATCACCTTCACAAAATCCAGTTAGTGATTTTGCAGTCAGAAGTTATTTGGTTGGTAATTGCTAATGATGACAATACCTGTTCATTAATCAGACTGCAGTAAAAATTCAATTTATCTTTTAGGAGTCTATTTTTCCACCAAATTAAAAATATGTTTCATATTGAGATTCTTATTGTTCACATATATTAGCTGGGGGTGGAGTTCTCCTCACACCTTATATATATAATGTTACTCAAAGTTAATGATCAACGCTAAATATATTTTAAAATACACAAGACTAACTCAATATATTTTTAAATCAAATCAGCTAAATTAAGACACATCTTCAGATATATGGCTTATCTACCTACAATGCACAGAGGAATGCAGAAGAGAAATCCCTAAAATAGAAATGTGAACAAGTATTTTGGAATCCTTTCTGACTATGGAGCTGCTCCTGGGAAAACTGAACAAAATAATCTGATACGTTGCCTATCTTTCTTATATAAAGCTTTGGTAGAATTCCAGTCACAATAGTTCAATCACAAAATCTACAGTATCTTCAACTTTCTTACCTATGAATATACTTTAGAGATATCTGAACCTCAGGAAAAGAAAAGCTGTGTAAGAAAATACAAAAAGAAATATCTATTTCCATGCTGTATTTATCTTCCCACTTTTAGCTATAAGCATACCTTTTCTTGTCCACTTGTACATTTATAGATATATACATACACACACACATCTATTAGGATATCTTATTATATAAAATAATTATATAAAAAATAAGCCACCATGATTGAAATATATGATACATGCAGCAGTGACTGTTCTTACTAGAATACCATGCTTTTCTGCCCTGTGGTACTTCTATTTGTATATTAATGAAGTTGAAGGTCAGATGTCACTAATCACAACGTATCCACTCTGCCCAACATACCACTACCAAGTACGCATGAGTACTCTTAAGTATCATTTGCATAATGGCATTAAGTGCAGAACTATAATAAAAATAATGACATCCAAAGCAGCATATTAGCAGGAGGTAAATGAATAACTATATATAAGAAATTAAAATTAAAAATTATTACTCAACACTAAATTACTCATTGCTGAATAACATGTAAAAAAGCTTATGTGCTGTCATTGTCATCCCCCCCAGTGATGTCAATGAAGAAAAATTTCCAGTACCTTGCTAAAATATATGAACAAACAGTTCTGGAAGGATTCCAGCACGGGGCTGATCGAGAGTATATCAAAGTAACTACCAAGTAACTATCCTCGTTAAGTACAAAAGTATGGAACTGATTCACAAATAATTTGAAATTAATGTAAAAACTGACAAACAAACCACACCACACACCTTCCCCCCAAAACAAAACAAAAACCTCAGCGTAAAGTACAGAATAGATGGTCAATGTCTTTTTAACATCCTTTTTCTATTAAAAGAAGTGGCAGTGCAAACAACTATGTAACTTGAAAGGGAAGATCCCATATAGAAAATATACCTGGAAATCAGAGCATTGAATTCAGACACTTGCTGAAAAGGTGAAAGTAGATAATAAAATTATTTTGTCTATCGTGGGAAAGCAACAACTAATACAAGACTTGCAAAGAGTGATGTGAAAGAACACCTGAAGTTCTGAAAGAAGCTTACAGTGTGAAGAATGTGATGTAGTTGAAAGGAAGATGATAGGCCAGCATTTCCAAGATGATAGAACAGATTTAGTCCATAGCAAAAACCCCAAAAGGAATTATGGTGATATGCAGAATAGATGAATGGGAAACAGTGGAGACTATTGTTTTCAATCACACAGGAAAAGGAAAATCAGTTATACCTGAGAACTGGCAAAGTACAGAGGAGCATAGCAGAGGTTAAGGAGATCATGGAAGGAGAAAACACTGATATTGCAAAGTAGTGATCAGGTAAAACACTCATGGACAAGTTTGCAGGTAATTGACTGAAACAAATACATTTCCAGAAGAAAAGCAGGTGTGATATTACATAGTAATGCAAGAAGTCAGACCATGAAATAAAAGTGTGAGTGCTGGTTCTGCAATGGATAAACCTTGCCTTAGTCCTTTGACCCTAGTAAAATATAAAGGATAGAAAAGCAAAAAAAAAACCCAACAAAAAACTCTTGGTCAGACCAGCACATGCACCCAGTTTGTTTATATAAATTAGAACTGAAGTTACATAATTGTGCAAGAACATTACCATTTGATGATGCTTTAAAAAAAAATGAACATCCTGCTCCAATGCCTTTTATATGAAAATTTTATTCATTCTCTTGCACCAAGACCTTCAAATAAAGATTAATTTTTAAAATCATAAAACATCTGCAGAACAGAAATCAAGTGGAATGACAGGAGAAGACCTACAGACTGAATTGGGTGTTGATAGAGGAACATCACTGGTTTGAATTTACAATATATCCAACTATTTTTAACATTAATGTTAAAACAAGGGTAAAGGAAAGCCCTACAGGAAAAGTTTGAGATAATACAAGAATGCTATCAGCATGTTGATACATGTCAAGAAAGATGATCAGTATTTATTGGTGATAAATTTCTCCCAGCATAGAAATCTGTCACAGTACTATCCAAAATTTGGAAGGACACAAAGTGCTATGTAAACATTTGATTCTGAAAGTAGGAAACAAAAAAGATCCTTTTAAAGTATCCTTTAGAAGATGGTGAAACAATGAATCACATTCTCTGTATACTGAATTCTGTAATATTTGCAGAAACAATCTTTCATCTCTTTCTCAAAAATTCTTTATCAACAAGAAAATTTCTCTTTAGGATTTCATCTTGAAACTCAGTTTCTCTATACATCAGTTTATGCACTCAACAATTTAGTCAATACTGGTTTTGACCATTTCAAATTGGATATATATTCAACAGGAGAAACTGCAAAAATGTCACTGGTATTTTCTCAGGTTTTTGTTTCCATACAGTTACAGTACTAAAAAAAAAATAAAATAATCTTCAATAGCTGTTATTACAGAATCACAGAAGCATTTAGGTTGGAAAAGACCCTTGGGATCATCGTGTCCAACCATTAACCCTACTCTAAAAGTTCACCTCTAGACCATATCTCCCAATACCACATCTAAGCGATGCTTAAACACATCCAGGGATGGCAACTCAACCACGTCCCTGGGCAGCTCATTCCTGTATCTCACCACTCTTTCCATGAATAATTTTTTTCCTAGTGTCTAGTAGCCTTAGTAGTTTTGTTTCAACTTTAGATTATTCCCTCTGGTTCTGTCACTAATTACCTGAGAGACTATTATGAAACTAAGAATAAAGTAGAAAAAGTGTTTAATTAAAAAACATGTATCAACATTTTAGTACTGATAATTGGAAGGATTTAAAATAATGAGCAAAAATAAAAGCACAAGGTCATAAAATATGAGAATGAGCAGTAAGTTTTTTAATAAAAAATGACTATAATAATCTTCCAATTTTCATTTAATTCCATCTGATTTCAATCTTAAAGGGTTTTTACTATAGTAATACAATAAATTGTATATCATGGTTATGATATGGTCAAAGACTTCTACTCATGGTGTAACATAACCAAATCATAAAACACTAAGTAGCAATATATGTATAAGTATTAAAATCAGTCATAATTAATAATTTTAACATTTGTCACTCTATTGCAAATTGCCATCTGTCATTTAATAAGCATAAAAGGCAAACCTTTTAAAGAGCTGAAAGACTTGCATTTCAAAATAATTTAGTAGTGAATTTTACCTTCATGCACTCCTTTTTAGGTATTTGGTTTGGTTTACCAAAGACTATAATGCTAGCTAAGCTACTCTGAAATCTTCCCTGAAGCCTGCACACATTTACTTCTCAGATAAACAACTTTAAAATGTTAACAAGGTTTATCTTCTCTGTAAGAACACATTAATACAGACAAAAGTCACCCTTGCTACCTAAGGCCAAAGTTTCTTAAACCTTTTATAGGAACTGTACAATGATACATAGAATTACTTCAGCTGTTTTCCCCATATTTTTTACACAATTTTTCCGCTTTAAGAAGTGTAATGGCAGCACAATCATAAGGCTGCTTTTATTCTGAAAGCCTTCAGGAAGGAAAACCTTGCCAATATTTACAGTTATTCCAGCGGCATATGATGGATGGTCATATTCAATTACTTAAAGATTTTATTTTTATAAACATATGGAGTTTTAGTCTAGAACCACCAGTGCACCTGAACATATTCAAACCATTTTTTTGTTCTTATGATGGGACAGAGAAATCCTTTGATGAAATACATCTTTGTGTTTACAATTCTGCATGAAACTGTCTTAATGTAGTGCTGGTCTAATTTAAAAAAATAAATCAAGCTTCTTTTTAAGTGCTCATCAAAATATTCTGATCTTCCAAAGTTACATTTTTTTTAATTGAAACATTTCTCTCACAAATAGCTTTATTATATTTTTAACTTGCTTATTGTTTGGAGAGTATTGACATGTTTCTAGGAAACACTGGTGCTATGTCATCAACAGCTAATCAAAACAGAGGAGAAATTATTTTAGTGTGAATTTCTTTAACGTAGCTTTATAGAGTTTCTATTTGTTTTACCTTTTTTAATGTTTTTGTTTGGTTGGGTTTTTTGACTCCCTCTTTGCATGCCATGTAAATTTCAAGTTTGCACATTTAGTATTACAGGATTTAGGAGGGTTCTAATTATGCCATTCAGTGACATTTTAAATGATATTCTAAGTACTTGCCATATAGTAAGCCAACCTCACCTGAGTCACAATTTTTGTCTTTATCAAAGCAAATTATACCCATCACACATGATGTTCTTTAGAACATTTTAAAAATGGATTTGACCTAAACAGATGGAAGTTGTGGTCATTATCTTGGTTATAATTAGAAAGTTTGACATCTGAGAAATTACGTAAATCATCCAGATATTTTAGCTAATAATACGATAAATCAGTTAGGACATCAAAATATTCAATTTATCCCACCCAAGTATTCCCTCACTGACATTAAGGAAAGCACACCAAGTCTCTCCTGACTGCAGAAGCAAGGCAGATCTAAGTATACTTGTATATTAATATACCATCCTAATTCAAACTCTGACCAGTACAGAGATACTTAACAGGTACACACCCAAATATCTGACCTGCTTCATCTTTTATTTGTCAGTTTTGTTTTGTTGGGTTTTTTTTCTGCCGGTCACATACCTCTACTTTACCACCTTCATCCCTTTCAAAAAAATCTTAACAATCATGCTGTCTTGTTCGTACCATGACCTAGTGCAGCCTACCCACACACCTGCTTCAGAGTTCCTCAATGACTTTAACCATGAGCAAATGAGTTTTAGAAATTTATTATTAAAGAAGAAAAACTGTACTACTATATACAAAATAGAAAAATAGGTCTAGTAGGAAATAGGAAGAAGCTGAAACTTTGAAATGTGAGTATCCTGGTATTAGAAAGCAAAGTTGCTGTACTGATCCATAATGAATACCCAAGGCAATAAATAGCTTAATACCTAGTAAGAAAGCAGTAGAATATTCACTTTATAGAATTAGTCCACTGACATGTGCTTCATTAAATATTTCCATTTGATCTTTTCACACACTATAATTGACTGCAGACAAAGTCTTACAAAGGCACATGGAAAAGTAAGAAGTTATACTTGAGACTTGGTTATGCTACCTTAACTGTCTGCTAACACCAACAATGTTATTTTTAAGAGAATATAGGTATAAACACAATCTCCATTTATCTCAGTAATTTTGACAACTCACACTATTATTACAAAGCATGGTAAGTAATTCAAAATAAATTTCTACACATCAGCTGGACACAGTCGGAACAGAGCAATTTCAGAAAGCTCAGTAGGTACTTTTATTTTGTGGAAATAAGCATAAGTGTAGGCCTTGGGGGCATAGTACTAAAAACAGGAAGAAAAAAATTTCCTTGTACATAACATGAACATTTTAAGTGATCACAGTGATGGCCTAAAGTGAGTAACACTTTGCAAAGGTCTCATGATGTAATGATATCAAAGATACTGATCACATGAGCTGCAAAAACATTTGTTAAATATCTTGCTAGGATTTTTCTTTTTTTGTGGTATGGTTGTGTTTTTTAGTAATGTAGAAGTTGCTTAGTGCAGTTCTTAAACAGAAAAAACCCCATCTGTTACAGTAGCTCAGAGTGAGTTGCATATCACATTATATACATACTTCCTTGCATAAAATTGCCATATTTAGGTGTGAGGTATCATGTTACCTAATTATCAAAACCAACAATTTCATATACAGTATAATGAACTATGGTAATTAGACAATATTCTTCATCAATTCTATTTCATAGTTTGAGATATTGCTAAAATAAAAATGGTACTCACAGTTGTTACAGCCTATATGATTTTTCATCCACAGTGCCGAAGAGATCACACTAAAAATTTTGCAGCTTAAGACCATAAACATATTTCACATTATGATTCATGACCAGGACTATAACATTCCTTTTAGCTATCAATTAATAAAAAATAGAATTTTTTATTCTTCACTGAGATGAGCAACTTAACTGTAAGTGAACAGACAGCAATGTTTCTTAAGATAGCTTAATTATAATGATGTTGTTCAAATACTACTGTATACTATGAAATTTTATCTCTGCTATGAGATCAAGAAGTTGTTTGCAGTATAGGGTCTTAATTAGATTTTTACTGCAAAACTTGAACCACTGCCCTTTTCATTTAAAATTGTGTAGGTGAATAAAGGGATTTCCACACTTTCAACAGGCACTGAGCAGAGTTCTCAAAATCCTGAAAAGTTGGGATTGTTAAGAAATTAGATGGTCCTGTCTCCTGAATAAAACATAAATAAAATACTACTTATGTGTGTGATTCACTACTAAAATTTTTTTTAAGCCCAGAAGGTAGGCTGTCTTTTTGTGCTCTGAAGGTGAAGGCTTATTACATAACACAGAAGCATTGCAGAGTATCAAAAAGAAAATGTACTTGAAACAAAAAAACTACTTTATATTGCATGCTACTGTATAGGGGAGTAAGGGAAAATCCAATCTCACAACAATCTTCTGAAACCAGAAAAAAAAAACAATGCAACTGCTAAGAAAGCAATCAGACATTTTTTATGCTACCTGTCCTGATTTTTAATAGGTAGCTCTATCTCTCAAGACACAATTTGATACTGAATATGATCTTTTACTTCTAAGTACAAAGAACTTTAAATCATTTCTTTTAGAACTAAGACAAAAAAAAAGTAATTTACATTTAAAATATGCAAGGAAGAAAAAACCCACATGTATTGAAATTGTAACATCCATTTTCTTGCTTCTCTGCATACAAAATAGATGGTATTAGTACACGTAAGAAATTTATATTAATAATTATTCCTTGTGCTTTAGTAATCCTTTTGTCTACTGGGAAGTGTTTGGGGCTTGTTGGGTTTTGGGGTTTTTTTGCATCTTTCTTTGAAGATAACTATTAAATGTAAAAATACTTTGGTTTTTTTCCTACCTCATTAACATGAAAACTAAAATTACTAGGAATCATGGGTCACATTGAAAAGCATCAAGAAGTCAAGAAAATGTGACTGGTTCTGTTTCACGTTAATGCCTATCTTATCTTATTGCATAAACTACTAATAACTGGCATTTCTAAAGAATATTCAATTTACAGAAGCCTGAATTTTATTTATATCTATGACATTGAGAAAAGAATAACCTGTAATCATTTTGGTTTCTAAAGAATCATTAAGATTACTTGAATTTTCCTTTTATTTCCATATATTTTGTCTTTTGAATCATCATTGCTTTTGTAATACCATATAGTATTACCTGAAATAGTAAACAATCTGCAAGTAATGTTAGGTGTTTATCGCTGAGAGACATTTTCATCAGTAGACTGAAAGTAATACATCTCACTTCAGAAAGGTGACACACCTTAATGCTTTATTATATGACACAAAAACATAGTACGTAATAAACAAAGCTTTTAAAAATCACTCTTAAGAGGAATAATACTTTACTGACATTTTAAATCTGGTTCATCTGAAGAGATTATTAACTGCAAAACGTGGTTTTCTACTCAAACATATACTTTTACATGATGTGTATTTTTCAAAACATTTTAATTACAAAATTCCAATTTTAAATGCTTTAGTATCATGATCCTTCATGATGGCCATCCTGCATGAGGCCATCAGATTCCCAGTTTTGGATCCCAGATCATATATGATATTCAACAAGATACTTACATTCATTACTCTCTCTTATGTAGCAGTCTTTTCCAGTACACAGACATGAAAATATATCAGAAAAAAAGAAATGCAGATGATGTAGTTCTGCTACAAGAAACAATATGACTATATAGACATTTGCATGCAGGGAAAATAAAATTTATTACAAAAATAAAGTAAACCATGTGCTGACTCCTCTTAAAGATCCATTCTTCTTAAAGAGGGAAAATATCTAATTTCTTAAAAGATACACTTAAAAAAAAAGTAGCCATATATTGAAAGAATAAGTGAATATAAACAGCTTTTAACAGAATGAGGCACTGGTTACCTTTGTTACTTAGCCTGGTAACTGATCCAAGATTAAGTAGTTCTGCCTTAAGTACAAAGGTAAAAATGTTTTCTACTAAATCTCATCAGTTTAACTTTGAAAACTACTGGCTTCACTACAATTCTTCAGGTCTACTGGTTTTCAAATTTAATATACCATTACTGTACCACTCAATGGAAGACCATAAACAGTACTACTTTAGGTATTCCCTTACCTAAAGTAAAACGTATACACATTTTTTCCTTTCTTCTCATGGATCGTACTCAAGGATTCAAGAAGGAAACTCTCAGTGCACTAGTTGAAGATGGCCAATATCACCCTAAAATTTCATGAATCAATGTAGTAGGTCCAGCATTATTTTGCTGGATGGCAATAATATTTTAGAAGCAGATTTTTTTGTTGGTTTTGTTTGCTTGTATTTTCCCCTCTCTCTTTAAGTGAATTCTGTTTACATGAATCTTAAGAACAGGAATATAGCACTAGCTTATAGCTTAAATAATATTACGGATTTTTTTTCTTGTCTCCTGCTCCAATGCAATGAAATAAAAAGAAGTTCAGTGGAATCTGTTAAGAGCTTATTTGCTCTAAATATATATGATTATGTAACTTGCAAGTACTTTGAAAGCCAGATAAAATATTTACTTATTTTTTGCTGGATTTCCCACACATTTTGTCTATCTTGAGTTACTTTCTTCCACAGTCCATTAACCGTATAGTTGTTTTGTCAACTCACAAAAATACATCAGGGGGTAAGTAAGTAATGCATGGAAAACACTATTAGTGGATCAAGATACTATCTGAGATTTTAGTCATATCTCAGTAAATTGAAACTGAACAAAAAACTCTGTCAAATAGATCTATAATTCATTTAAGATGTATTTCTAATTTAAAACTAATAATATAAGCCATAGTTCTATGCATATGACTTAGAATTACCCCTTAGCACCTGAAAACCTTTATAAAAAAAGGTTACTACTTTGTGATAATGGTTGAGTCATGGTTCAGGTCCTGCGCTTCTCACAGTATGTTTATGAAGAAGTTTAAAAAAAATAAAAATTCTTTCCCCAAAAAAATTAATTTACCCCTACCACCCCCAGGAACATTATTCTCTAAATAGATAATGATCTTTTAGACACTAGTATACAGAAATTAATACTAATATTTTGGTGTTGAGTAGGCAGGAGATGGTGCTGCATGAGATATTGTCAAACTTGATTTATAATGAAATAAAAGTACTGTAAATCTCAGTAACAAAAATGACCTATAATATAGATTGTGTATACCATACTCTACTTCCAGTATATTGTTCAAACACTTCTTTGAACATGGAATTATTAATTTCATTCTAGTATGCAAACTTCTGAGGTTGACACAGAAGACGACTATAGCAAAGACACATTCATAAATCATGAGAACACAGGCAATATTTTAATATGTTTTCAATATTTTATCGCAGAAGATAAGTCACAATTCTCAGGATTCTTAAGGAATAATTTTGTTCTTTTCAGAGGTACTAATGATAAAGAAGCACAAGTATACAAGTAAAACTAGGTAACAATCACCAAAACATAAGTAACTCGTCAAACTCTGGTGCATAATTTGTGTTTTACATTTTTATAGCCTAAACCTCCTCTTCATTCAAACTTCACCAGTGTCATTCTGCCTTTCTGTGGCCATCTTTGGGGGACCCAATTTGGGTATTTTGCTGGATTAGTGCACAATACAGACTGCAGGCTATCATTTGTTTTTCACAGACAAGAGTATTGGGCCAGTTGTGCTCCCAAAAATCCTGTTCAGGAGGAAAAGGACTAAGCCCCTGACTTAGTAAAGTTCTAACAAGAAATTAATATGAAAACACAGGCAGCCTTAATTATTAAATTAACATGTGTGAGGAGTCCCACTAAGTAATGGAAGCACTATATTTACTGACTATCAATTAAACAATTGAAGCCAAAAGCATAAAGAGGTCTTTGCTTTTTTGGTGATGAACCACATAGCATGCATGTACTAAGGAGATTCAGTTCTTTTATACTAGACTAGCCATTTCAAACAGGGGAAAACAGGTTAGCAAAGATGCAGTGAAAATAGCACATGACTTCAGAGGCAAACACAAGAAACACACAACTTCTGATCTCAAAGTAGATAAATTTATTAGAAACATGGACTTGAAGCCTTCTCAAGCCTACTGTAACCCAGTAAAGACCTCCCAATCAGTTCAAGTCAGGTATCCTCAAGTCTTCAGATGTCTGGGTCAATGCTAGTTTCAGCATTTACTCCTGCTGTGTACTGTTTTATAAATAATACATGCAAGTCTAATTCTGTTCAGACTATGTCAAACAAAGCTATTTGATGTTGCTTCCTTTCTAGAAAAGTGATTATTGCTTTTTTAAAATAAAATAAAGCTCTGTGAAATCTAATTTTCCTGGTCAAGAAAAGACTGTGGTGGATCCTGAATGAAGGAGATCACTAAGTACAAAAGAGAAGTGGAATAACGTAGACAGTATGACTGGAGAAAAATGAGGAAGAAGTGCAAAGCAAGCTTATAATACATGCCCACAAAAGGGCTGAGACACATATCATTGGTGACATAAAAAACTAATCACCAGTCTCTACTATTACGTGCTAAGTTTCAGAAAGCTGGAAACTACTAATTTCAATTCTTATTGTTATGCTCACTGTCCATTCAATTAGGGAGGTAGCAAACTCTCAGATCTAGAAGTTAAGGCCAAGTCTTGCAGTTTTAACAAATTACATAGGCAGGTATTTGATTTACTCCCCCAAATAAGACTGCTTGTAAGATATTTTTCTTTCCCCACACACTCCCTCTTCTGATACACTGTAATCTTCCAAAAACTCAAATGACCTTTTCCATCTTGTTTGTTTCTACTATGCAAAATAATAAATTACATATTATAATACACATTCTATATGGCAGATAAGGAAACATTCTGTCAGTTACATTTTAAGGTGTTTAGATCATAGTTCAATAGGTAGAAGTATATTACTTCCTACCATTAAAGCAAGCATAGTGAAGAAAACTGATGACACAATGCTGATGGGCAGAAGAAGGTCGGAGGTATTGCTCAGAAGAACTAAAATGAAACAATTCTCAATATATTCATTATCTCAGGTGCAATAATTACATTATATAAAAATAATAAGTGAATTTTTACATGAGGAATACTAAATATGGAATGGATATATGCTGCCATATATTTAAACAGCTTAGCAGTGTTTGAACATTATGGTATTTTTTCAGTTTCTAGAATTCATTTAAATCTGGATTTGAAGCAGCTATTTCATATGGGCTTTTAAATACTTTTTCTTTTTTATTGTTAAGCTCTTTTTAATGGATTGATGGTGCAGGTAACCTATGTTTAAGTTATTTGATGAAACAAATTCGAAGTCTACAATTTTAAAGAAAAAACAAGCCTGGTTTAAAGGGAATTGTTTTAGCATTCTTACCCATACTCTGTTAGCCAGACTACTCTAAGGGATACATAAAACATGACACTACTACTGTCAGTTTCCATGGGAGCTACCTTACCGATAACTGTGTTCACTCAGGAGATACAGTTTTAACACTGTGTTTTTTTACAGAACGAAAACCTAAATTATATTCTTCATGTTTTAGAACTGTTATTCAGTTATCACAAAATCCCTGAAAAATATGGATTGGAGAAGATCTCTGGAGATCATTTAATCCAACTTCCTCCTGAAAGCAGGGTGAACTTACAAGTCATATCAGGTTGCTCAGCCTCATACAATCAAGTTATGAAAATTTCCAAGAACGAAAATTTCACAATTTGTCTGGGCAACCACTTCCAGTATTTAATCACTCTTTCATTCAAAATTCGGAAATGCAGCTGCAGAAACAATATATCTGTACAACTAACTGAATGCAAACCTCTGTTAATTCTAAGAATTTGTAAGTGTTTTAAAATAGTTTCAAAATTACTTTGGGGGCCAGCAACAATCTTGATATTATGGAACTTTCTAACTTACACTATGGCTGAATTAAAATATTCCTTCTGATAGTCTTGTTCTTCACAAATTGCACTCACTTTTGCAGAATACTTGCTTTTCATCAAATAAAAGAAATGGAAAATTACAGATAAGTCTCACTTAGAACATTTATAGTTATTTTACTCTCAATTTTTTAAACCGCATTTTCTTGAGAATCACTGTTTTCTCATGAATTCTAATCTGACTTAAAATAAAACATTACTGTTATCTATAAAAGAGGTACAAAGATACCATTCCATAAGGACTTCCTCAATAGACCAACATATAGACCGGATTCAGGTACTCAAGAAAAAAAATTGTTATGAGGATAAATAATACAGTAATATGAGTAGTTAGAACTCAAACTAGGTATGTTCAGGTGTTCTATCATCTGGCTCAATAAATATCATTGAGCAATTACCCTTTGAAGTAAACAGTAGAGAACTTAAGTCATTAGAACAGAAATGTAAGCAGGTGAGCAGCAGAAACTGTTTTCATAAATGTTTTCTTATTCCATAAGCTGTTCCAGCAATCTGCAACTCAATTGCTTTTATGCAGCATGAGAGGCCTTTGTGACTATTCAAGTTGCTAAAATAAAGTATGTAATATTTTAACATGGAACTCAATTGCATGTTACATAAGCATCTGGTTGCAGTGGTAATTGGTACATTTTGAAATGTCAATTACATGGTTCCACACATTTCCCAAAGGGCACATGGTTTCTTAAATCTGGCATTCTTCATTCTGAATTCTATTACTGGCAACAGGACTTGTAAAAAGTAATGATTTCCTAATAATACATTTGTTGATTAATCTAGTTTAGAGTTAATTAAATGTTAATTAAGTTCATTTCTTGTAGATTTAAGTACCCTCTAACAATTAGAATGTATTTAATATACTCTAGCAAACATAAATGAGACTGTTTGTATTAAGCAAAAATGCTTTTTTCTGTACATACATTCACATATGCATAAAAAAGCAAAACTACAATGCCAAATATATGAAAAGATGTACATGCACAGAAGGCATATACCAGTGTCAAATATTTCTAACAAAGTTTTAGAACAGTCTGGTTAATCTTTTTGAAAGCAGTTATTTTCTGCAGATGTTGGGCCACCAACAATTTCTATGTGATTAAATTCAAACAAGTAAATAACCATGCTTTTTTAAATGTTTCTGCATGATTTTGTTTTGTTTTTCATAAATCCTATCTGCTCATTGCCCATTGACTTTTTTTTATTTGTTTTAGAAAAATCTGCAAACTAAACAATGCATTAATACAAAGGGTACAGGTGCTCAGAGCAACTCTTAGGCAGAAAATGTGCTGTTACACTGAGTAAGGATAACAGGTAAGGTTCAGTTCCCTCACTTATCACCATGGTTTGTAACAGCATATTAGGACAGGACGCTGTGTTCTTAAAGTAGCATCATTTAGGCAATGCCTCCCCTTTTCTGATCATATGAATCTGAGAAATTGAACTGGTAGAAATTACCAAGTACAGGCAGTATAAACCACAACAGAAAGCTAATTTGGACATTGTAGTACTTCCCATCTTCCCTTCCTTCTCCCAAATGCAATGTTGTAACTTGACTTTAATCTGAAATGCCTTTCCTTTCATGTCCCTTATGCCTTCACATCTCTCCATTTAGCAGTGAAACTGATCCAGTGAAAGTGAAATAACATACATCTTAAAGAAAGCACATTGTTTATATCTTCTGCATTATTTAATTGCTCCAGGAACCACATATTAGTCTTAGCTTAGTAGTGCCTGGCACAAGACTTCTACTCTATGCTGATCAAAACAGAAAGAATTAGCACATAACTAGTAATGTAAGCTGTCCAGTGTTGCACTGATCAGATATTGATAATACAAAATTCAATATTCTACTGTCTTGCATATTAAAATAAAAGGATTCTCTGATGTCCCTAGACTGTACTGGACTTTTTTTATTAAGTAGATTGGTCCAGAACATCTAAAACACTAATAAAACAGCTGTTAGCAATAAGATTGAGTCACTACAAATTCTGCCTATAAACTTTTCATGATAAAATACTCATACCATGATGATGCAACTCCTACCATCTGGTGTAACTGCCAAAATTAGTTTTTCCATTCTAGAGATATATTAACATGGTGTTTTATAAATAATGTGGTAACAGCATTCATGTGAGTATTTAAGATCACACACTGGCATGAAAAATTGACCTTTTATGTTTGGGGTTTTTTTTTATTTTAAAAATAAGTTGCATTAGATCACTTCAGGTTTATCTTCTCTGTTAGTAGGAAAAAGCAAACACAACACAACAACAGTATTTACCTAGTCTGCAAGATGCATGGATATTCAGGTTCCTTGACATGGTTTCCCAGAAACTGCACCACCTGAAGCTAAAGTTAGCTACTCAACTGGAAATACATCCTAGATTCTGTGTACAGCTCACAAACGTGAAGTAGCTAGTATGTTCCATTTCTAGCTGAATGCTTTAACAGTGATTGACACTGAAAAGTCAGTATTTTTCAAGTATCACAGGACACTCAAGCATTTAATTCTGTCCATAAACTAGTAACATACTCAAAATACACAAAACCAGTAGCACTGCATCAAATATGTAACAGAAACACTTGTTTGTAAATTACAATTGCTACATAAGACCATGGAAATCTTTCCCCTTTCTCCCACACCTTTACGGTTGCCTTGGTTAGAAGGAAGGTCTGCTGCCTCCTTTCTGATCCAACTCAATTCTTTTAGGATTTCATTAAGCATATGATAGCAATGTCTGATTTGGTAGCACTTCACCAGCTGGGTGAATAAGAAAAAATAAGGTAGTTACTTTGACTAGGTTTACTTAGGCTTCTTTAATGGTATCATTTCCTTCCCTCAGTTGGACTCAATTTCACTGAGCTACACATATTAAAGGATAAATAAAGAAGTCATTTGATTGTTGATAATTTGTTTGTAAAGATAGTATCCAGCAATAGCTTCTTTTTCTACTCCAATAGAAAATCTTCTCAGACTGAAAATTTTTTACTTAGCTGACATTAAAACTGGCAAAGTATGCTTATGACAACTTGGAATTATATTATGACAGCAAAGTGTGTTCAATGCACAATAGTATTTGAGGCATTATAGTACTGCCATTATCACTACTGGATTATTACTACATTATTACTACTGTTCTCTATTGGATTAAAACCAGTAACTGATCACACATATACTAGCGGATCTGCCACGGGGGGGTATGTGTGTGTAATATATATATTTATATATGTATAATTGTAACATGTGCAGAAATGGGGTAATAATAATGCAGAGGAAAAGTATAAAACTGCAATTCAGTTACCAGTGGGCAATGAGAATCTGATCTTTAATTTACTGCATATAGAATTCACTAGCTCAGTGCAAGCTACACTGATCATTATTGTATTTGCCAGACAGTACCATACAACAATATCTCTGTAGAGGATGCAAATGTGGCATCTGTAGGTTTCTTAGTGATTACTATTTATATATGCCTGAGGGTACCAAGGTCTGGCATTCAACCCTTTACTAACTTATAATCAGAGCTGTTGCCACAAAAGTCTGTCCTATTGATGACTGCCTTGATACTGTTAATAGTACAGTTTTACTTAAAATATACCCTCTCAGAGTTCTTAACTTTTTTTTTTTTTAATAAATAGGAAGATTATTTCTAATGTGGTTTTACAGCTCCAGTTTGTATTCTTTAGTCCCTGATATTTTGCATGTCATATGGCATGTTTCCTTGAGGAAAGTAAATCAGCTTCTCTCCTGGAGTGCAACCTTCCTAATACACACACAAAAAAATGTGCTTTTGTGAAAGCAAAAGTACTGTACAGTTGTTATGGTAACTGGATTTTAAAAGGAAGTGAATAGTTTTGAGGGGCACATGCTTAATTCCCAAATAAATTCCTCACCCCACCCTCAAAGGAATGATTTTAAAATTAGTCTCTCAAAAGATGCAAAGAGTGACTTCCAGCTGAGAAGCTTAGCACAGCTCCCACTGGCTCAATGAAAAGTATGATCCGTTTACTTGAGCTGGAAGAGTTGCTGTTTATGAGCCACAAGAGTCCTCGTTTATGTCTCCGTTCCGTTAACTTAAAGGGTGAACAAATTTTAAGTCCAGCTGAGGTAATACTCAGTAATTGGATGGCGCTAGAAAATGTAATTGTACTTGGTAGAAACAGAGTATTCTCTTTTCTTCCTGGACATATCAACAAGAGTAACTTCCAATGCAGGTATGCTATCCTGTACAAATAAGGAAAAAGCATAAATGGAAATTCACCTGGCATGTGGGTGTGTATGTTAGGGGCTGGAAATGGCAATGCTGATCATGGTTGCCACCATACTGTCAGAATCTCTCAATGGAGTTTTAATATGAAGCTGTGAATGAGAAATTTAAGTTCTTTCATATTTTTAAGGCTAGTAATATTTGAATCATCCATAACTGATAACATTGACTTACAGTGTCTTTACTGTGTGTAGGCTTATGTATTTTCAACAGCAACATTACACAGATGCAGGTTTGAGGGGTTTTTTCTGAAACATGAAGAGCTTTCACATGCAAAATATATACACACACAGACAAGAATTACAAATTAAGAATACTCATACTAGTGAAAAACAATACCAGGACCAATGGCTTTGTATGGAAAAAATGCGGTCAGTCAATCAACAAAAAGCTCATCCAATGACTCAGAACTACAGCTAAAAAGTCAGGTACAATTCTTAATGTTCTAAGTGATATACAGATGCACTAAGTAGTTCTTCTGAAGGAACATTTACCATCAAGCACAGACTAGAGCAAACTAGAACAGACAAAGTAACAACATGTCAAGAGTCATGCATTATATTAACTTAAACAATAATTAACTATCTTCTCAAAGCTAAGTCTCTACTGAATGAGATCCAAAAATACAAAGCCTCTACCACATCAAAATACAAATGTCTTGAAAAAAAGTCAAAATATTATATAACAACAATAAAATTCAGCAATCAGAAGTACAAAAACTAAATCTAGGTTCAACTAAGGCAAGGAGTTCAAAATACCAGACCTTTAACAATACATTACATTGTAACTGCTAAAAATACACGCTTCTCACCTGATATTGTAAGTGCAACATTTTTGTTTTGCATTCAAAAATCTTCAAAGTCTTAACAAATCCACAAGTACTTATTTATAACAAAGAACCACTATTATTTTGTAGTGATAAAAATAACAGAAAATCAACATATATGAATAAACCCCATAGAAGGCATTACTTTTATGGCTACTCCATGCCCTTTTCCTTTTTATTTATTTGTAATAGTATCTTTTTCAAGGCTGCTCTGAAAGATGGGCGTCAGATGACTGTTTATACACATAAACAATGTGCATCTTTAAAAAGTCTAAATTGTGTCTAGTTTATAAATACTACCAACTCTCTGCACCTGCACTGAATCAAGCCAGATTTTACATAAGGAAGAATTGTATATACACAGATGCATCTTAACTTTGAAGTCCATTTCATTTACATGACCCTAGAGCCTTGTCCAAGCAAGCTCACTTAAGCTTCACCCAGATGGTGGCCATTTGCTTGGGCTTGATTTATTCCTATTCCCTTAAGTTAACACAGGCAGCCAGCTGGCAGAAAATCACAGACTTTTACTGTAGAGATTACATGTCTTCATCACTGCATGGTAAATAAAGGAATGGCAGTTATAAACATGCTAATGTTTGCATCATTTTCTTGTTTAACCTCCTGTGTACAAGCTTGGTTTATTCCTGACAATGATATATATATATATAGACAGAGTCATGGAAGAATTGCATCAAGAGCAGAAAGGAGCTGTCATGAATTAACAGAAAGCTAGTGGTACAATCTAAGTCTGAAATAAAACTCCAAACTCTTAACAAAAACTAGTGCAGGACAAAAATCAAAATATTTAAGTGGAGGATGCTATGAAGAAATAAACAAGTTTTGAAGCAAATTCTTGTTCTACTTAATCAGATTAATATGATGCTTTTTTTCATTTTCAAATATCCTACTATGGTAGCATTAGTAAATAAGATGAATGAAACGTACCAGTAAATTGTTGTTTCAAATTTGACAAGGTTTAATATTCCGCAACTTAACATATATTCAAAAAACAGGTAATGCTGCCTGCATAAAACAAATACAAGTTAAGCTGGAAATTTTTACCAGTGCATAGCTGTGACTGCTTATTTCACCATCTGTAAAAATAAAATACTACCCATGTCACTAGGGGATTACACACCCATTAAATATTATTAGTAGAATATGCTAAGTCCATTGTCACCACACAGTTTTATTATTAATCATGGTATTTTCCTTAGAAGAGCACTTGTTGGGCACATGTGTTGCATGTGCTGTTTAAAATAAATATAATAATTAAAAAAAAAATATCTCCTTCAAAACCCATCTAAAAAGACTGTGAATATTTTACAAAGTATACACTAGCAGATATAACTTATGCCTGACAGTTTGTCATACCTTTACATGCGGAGTGTCGAGTTCACCACCACTGTTCTACTATGGAAAAATGTTAAGTGACTAGTTTATGACACTAAACAACACAGAATAAATTTGCATTACACAGACTGTGGCCAATGCATATTCAAGTATCCAGCATTAAAATAAAAATAGCCTCTCATATTCCATCAAGATTAATAATATCAGTACCTAAAATATTTATCACGGTCCAAAGATTACTTCTCCAGTAGCTAATGAACAAATGACCAAAGCGTTAAGTTACACTAGATGTTTTTCATAGATACAGTAGAGATTAACTTATTTTAAGATGGCTTCTAAGTTTTTAGAAGTGTATGATTTCATAAGGAAAACAAGCCTACAAGAGATTTACAATTTCATGTGAATAACGAGCTTTTCTAGGAAAAAAACCCAAACAACTTAGGTTTTAAAATCTTTCTCTTTTTTTCTACTTGAAAAGCAACTCCTATCTACGTACGTACCTACCTCGCATAAGACAGCCACACAACACTCCTGTATGTGAAAGGTGCACCACAGCTCTGCCAAACTGTACTGGGCACCTGGTAGTGGCTCCTCCTCTGCAGAATCAACCTGAAGCAATTTCTCCCAAGAAAGTCAGGAACTCCCTTCAGCAAAGTACCCCCGGCACTGCAAACTCAACTCCAGCCAAGTGCCACAGAAGGTATTAAAGCCACAGCACACAACACTGACCTCTGTTAGCATCTGCCTCATTTCTGTGATGCTATAAAATCACTTCCTCTGGAAGTGGAAAGAAAAGCCACCTGATTTAATTAGCCCGCGCTACAAGACTACCTCAGCCAGCTGCACCTCGAATCTTCTAGAAGGTGGGGAGGGGAGCGGGTTCTCGTTTCACCTCATCTCACCTTATCTTATCTCACCTCACCTCAGCTCGTGGCGCTTCCGGGTGGGCAGGGGTCTGCTCGTGCGCGGACTGGGGGTCTGCAGAGATGCAGGTTTCGGTCTGGGCAGCCCCTGCATCCTGGAAGAGAGGGTCTGCGCTCACCTTGCTGCTTTATTGCTAACAGTATGTGACAACGTCTGGGTTCCGAGTGATTGTTTTGGGTTAGGTTGGTTGGTTGTTTGTTTTTTGATGGGCTGTTTTTGTGGTTTGGGTTTGGGTTTTTTTTGTTTGATAGTTTGGGGTTTTTGGGGAGGGGAGGGGGAAGGGGCGTTGGTTAATTCCTCTGGGAAGTCCTGGTTGTGTGGCGGCCCCTGCCGTGCCTCGGCCCCAGCTCTGGTAACCCGTGTTCTTGGAGACTTCCGTATATAGTGACGGCTCTTGCCCCGGAGCAGTTCTTTGTGGAGCCGCGTGGGATTTGCTGTGACTGCTCGTGGGAGTGGGGCTGGAGGGCTCTCAGGGTTGGAAAGGCTGTGCTTAGAAGTGATCTCACGCTGGTGCTTAGATGCTTGTAAGGATGCACTTTTCAGAGAGAATCCTGATATATTTTTTAGTTGATTGTATGTTTGAAAACTGTCTTTACCACCTAGCTGTGAAACTAGCTGCGTGTCCGTATGCTTTGGGCAGGTGTTAAAATTCAGTCTCGTCTGTGCTGAAGTTGACATTTGTTGCAGATAAAGCTATTAGTCTATTCCTGTAAGGAAACTTGGTTTTAGCTTTTGTTACCTATTGAAGTCGTGTTTGGTTTTTATCGAGTTTAAGGACTGCAACAGTTAAGCATATGTTTAAGTTCTTCACTGAACTTCAGTGCTTGTTAATGGCTTTACTGAAGTGGTGATGTGTTTTTCAGCAACTTTTCACTTAGTCCACATATCATCAGTGTAAACAATACTTCTCTTTCATCAGAAATAGAGGATACAGTAAAATAATTGTCATAGAGTTACTTAAAATGAACAAATCACGTGCTCTTTTTTGGGGCTTTATGTATAACCATGCATGAAGGAAAAATGAGATTGGTCAGCTGCAGCCCCTTCTCTTTCCCCATCAACTCCACAGTTGTTGGGAAGTGTTTTTTTCCTCACGTTATTGTTTTCCTACATAGGTTTAGAAAATTTGTATTCTTCTTTTCTTTTAGATATCATGGTATTTACTCAAGACATAGGTTGTTGTACTTAGTGAGTTTCAGAGCAATAAACATGGTCAGTATCTCAATCAGTCCCTGTTTCCACAATCTAGAAATTGATTTTCCTTGTCTCAATTTTTTTTCTGAGTCATCTTGATCCCACCTATACCACAAGTTAAGCTTATTGATAAGAGCAAGCACTTGATAGGCATGTGAACTTTGCTGCTAATTCTTTTAGTACTAATGGATTTATTTTTTTATTATTATTAATTATGCCTTCCCCCCCCTCCTTTTTCCTTCGTTCTGTAGCAGGAGAAAATCTGTCCTGATGGGTTTACTTCTGGGCTTTCTGCAGTCCCAACCCCCCCTCTCCTCCAGCTTGGTACATGTGAGGTGGCTGGTTTCTAAATACAGCATCATACCAATATATGCATGCTATAACCTTCCTATTGCTTTTAATTACTAGAGTATTGCCCTTACTGTTCTAGCTTGTGTTTACTGCCTGTTGTGAGTTTTTCTAAACTTTTCCTGCTAGTCTTCTAGGTTATAGAATGTGAACCTTCAGCGCTAGGTCTGTGATCCTGGCAGTCTTGTATGATCTACAAAAGCGGTCCCTGGAGAATCTATTGAAGGGGATTTTCTTAGTGGGAAAATTGAGCCTATGAAATGGATGTAAAGAGAAAACTGAAGTTTTTTGGTTTGTTTGGGGTTTTTTTTTTAAATAACACAAACAGAAAGCCTCTCATTCAAGGTTTCTAATAGTACTATAATTCTTAGTTGTTGTTAGTCAGATATAACTGGTGAAAGGTAACTCAATTTGTTAGCTTAACAAATTGCACATAAATTGATAATTAGTTTGTGATCTCAGATAATAAATTCCTTATATTATCAATTTCCCCATGGATGCTATTTTTTTAAGTATTAGAACTACAGAATTTATTGTTTTTTTTCATAAGCACTTGCCAAACAGTTCAAGCAAATAATGAAAAATTCACAGAAGAAAAATTGCTTGACTTCGCATCATTTGTCACTTTTCTTGTCATGGACTACTACTTAAAATATTTCTTGCCATAGAAGTAAATTAAAGTTTATTACAAATACAGTTCCTAAAGGGGCTGGTATCTTCATTACTGTTTTAAGGGATAGGGAGTAGTTTTAGGTGCTCTTTTCATCTGTGCCTGCTGCTGTCTTATCTAGGAGGAGGTGGGTGCTTATTTGTTAGGTTTTGGTAGTATTTGTACATATGAGCATTTTTCAGTGAAGCTGAAACAAGTCTCCTGAAAAATTCTGTTTTTCTTGAACACTTTAACTTTTTGTTTGTTTGTTTAGCTTGATAATCTTTTTTTTTTTTTTTTTTCCAGATTGCTGGGATTTTACTGATGGTATAGGCGCTTTCATATATGAGACACTTCCATTGATGTTATATATCTACTGACATGGTAACGGGCCCAGAGGGGCCGTTACCATCACATTCCAGGCACTGGAGCTGCTATAGTGTCAATGAAGTGTGTCTCATACTTCTATCGATGTGGTAACAGCCCCAGAGGAGTCATTACCATGTCAGTGCAAGTGCCTGAGTGGTTATGATGTCAATGGAAGTGCCATTTTAATGCCAGTGTAGAATACTTGTGCAAAATTCTGTAACTGTGATGAAGGGGATTATTTTTACTACATGTTATTGGCTACTCAGTGCAAGGTTTGAATATAAGCCTCTAAAAGGAGACAAGTCCTCTGCAGCTTCTTAACATGTTTGGCATTCTGAAAAGATAAAAATTGCTTTGGTACTTGCAACTGCTACTACATTACATGATACCATTAAAGGGGCACCGCAGTATAGCTGATGCAATAGAGCAGTAACTGTTGTCCTAACTGAACAATACGATGGTGAAAGCATCAGGCATGACACAATGCACTATTGGAAACACAAGAAAACTGTGGTTTATTCTTGGTCCTGTCTAGGGGAGGTAGAGTTAGTTCTGCTCAGTTCCTGTCCTGGTGATCTCATGGATGAGACCCTAGAATGCAATTTTTGTGCTGCATTTAAAGAACTCGTAGAACTGAATGTTTTACTCAGTGCTGTTAGTTGAACAAATGAAATGTTTGTCACTTTAACTAGACATTTTTGGAGTAACATTGTAACAATGAACTTGCATCAGAAACCAAATAATGGATAACTTTTTTTAAACTGAAAAATCAAAACGCTTGCTTTCATCAAAGCAGCAGTGAGAAAAATAAGAAAAGTAGCTCTGGGCTATTTCTGTGTGTAACTTCTATCAATATGAAGCATTTTGATCTGTTGTGTTAAAATGGCCTATGACAGAGGTTGCCTCACTTAAAGGAATTCCAAAGAACCATACATCTGTATGTCACCCAGACTTCTTTTTAATCTATTTTCTTCATAGGATTAATGTATATTACTTTGTTAGGATTCACAGAATCACAGAACATTAGGCGTTTGAAGGGACAGATCATCTTGAAAGATCATTTAGTCCAACACCCCTGCTAGAGCAGGATCACCTAGATCAGGCCACACAGGAACATATCCAGGTGGGTTTTGAATGTCTCCAGAAAAGGCAACTCCACAGCCTCTCTGGACAGCCTGTTCCAGTGCTCTGTCACCCTCACTGTGAAAAAGTTTTTCCTTATGTTTACACAAAACCTCCTATGCTCCAGCTTGTACCCGTTACCCCTTGTCCTATCACTGGATGTCACTGAGAAGCGCCTGGCTGTATCCTCCTGACACTTCCCCTTTACGTATTTATAGACATTAATAAGGTCACCCCTCAGTCTCCTTTTCTCCAGACTAAAAAGGCCCAGCTCTTTCAACCTCTCCTCATAAGGGAGATGCTCCACTCCCTTAATCATCTTAGTGCCCTGTGCTGGACTCTCTCCAGTAGCTCCCTGTCTTTCTTGAACTGGGTTCCCAGAACTGGATACAGTACTCCAGGTGGGTCCTCATCAGCACAGAGTAGAGGGGGAGGATAACCTCTCTCAATCTACTATCTCAACACACACACAGACACACACACACACACACACACACACACACACACATCTCCCTTCCATCCCCCTCTAACTTTGTTACTTAAGCTTAACCTAGAAGTTGTTTATTGATTAAAAAACAATCCCAGCAAATGTATACAAGTAAGAGTATAGGGCAGTAAAATGTGTTGTTCAATAATTTTTTTTCTTTTTAATTCTCACTGAGGATTGATGTTCATTATAAATAAAATTAAGGGAAATAAAACTCGTGCAATAATAAAAAGTCAAGTTAAACATCTAATGTTTTATTACTTCATATGGATATTTTTAAAATAAAATGTTTGTAGGCTTGTTGATTCTTATACAATGAAAATCAGATGAATAATTGATACAAGATAATTTCCTGTAACTAGATCTTTAAATGCACTCATTTTTTTATTTGCAGCTGCACTAATCTACATGGACACTTATAAGCTATAGATATTGATAATGTTTTCTCTTTTTATTGGACCATTCCAAAATTTTAATATTGTCTTGGTCATTGTTTAAAATTAGCCTTACAAGTACTATTGAAAAACATAGCTTGACCTCACTGACATTGAAAACATCTTTATTACTTAGTTTAGATGCATCAAATGCAGTAATTTGTTAATGCACAACAAGGTTAATTGTTTTTTGTGTTCCAGTGAGCATAACGGGACTGAGATATGTAGTGATTAATATACATTTTATATATGTTGTTTTATTCTTGCTTTCATTAGTATGTGTTGAGGGAGTAGGACAACAATAATCCTAGAAGTATAGATTAGCTACTGAAACATAACCACAGTTACTTTAATGAATTAAAGTAATCTATTTCAGTTAGTCCTAGGTGTACATCAATAAAGGTAAGGTTGTTGGGTTTTTTGACCTTTCTATCCTTAATTTCTTAATTTTCAAGTAAACCCAACACAGGGATGTTGTTTTTCAGTGGATTAGTAATTCTGTGTTGTGTAAGAAGGCAATCTGTATGTTTTTGTACGTGTTCCTACAATTAAATGCACAACTGGATATGTAACTACAAAATATAGACGTGTTTTTATATATTGTAAAATAATGGTGTCTCCCTTAGTGACAAAGTTTTGTTTGCATTTAATACAAGCTAATCTTTTTTCCTGGCAAAATTTGTATGCAATGCTAAATATAGCTTCAGAGGGAAGAGCATTATAGGTTTTACTAACTAAGAATTGTACCATTTGCTGTTCAATACTTAGAAACTTCACAGAATTTCTTCACCTCAATTTATTTTGCTTTAATTCATTTTTGCTACGAATGCCTATTTTTATATTAAAAATTACAGTTTATGTTAAAAAAATTACAGTGCTGGGGGTACTGAGGCCACTATTTAATATATTTGTTCTTCCTCTTTAATGATTTATTCCTATATACTTGCACTATGTGATGAGGTATAGTAGGCTTTTCAAATTGTTAGTCTGTAACTATCACCTGCTGAATTTACACATTGTCTTACTCTCTTTGCACATAAGGTTTCAATTATTTTGCTGGATTAATACACAAAATATTATTTGTTCTTGCCATCTAGTCTCAAAAGTCCCGAGGTAGGAATAACAAAATTAAACCACCTAGTTCATATGGATAAACTTGACAACTCTGTGATATCTCTAGAAGTAGGTCCCCTAGATCCTTTTCTCCATAGTTTGCACAAAGTCCAACTTAACATTACTTTTATTTTTTACTGCTACATATTTGTATCTTTTTCTGGAATATTTGTGATAAAATAAACATTGGTTTCTATCATCTTGGTTTCTATTCCCAGGTGAAAGACCTTACACTAGTCTCCACTGAACTTCATAAGGTTCCTGCTAGTCCACTCCTCCTGGAGCGTCAATTTCCCCACTGAAGTTCTATCTTTATTTTTAGAACTGAGTAGTAAGAAGGAACAGAGGTACAAACAAAGGCATCTTTCCTTTTGGTCACTTGGTTCAGGCACCTCCTGTCATGGCTGGAGAGGCTCTCTAAGCTGGAAATAGGCAACATAAAAGTTTAATGGCTGATACACATAATGTATGTTGTTTTCTTCACAAGCTGTTCATTCCCTTTACTATTTCCTAGCTTTTAATTATGGCATTTCCCCTTTGAATCTTTAAGCTGATAACTCTGCAAATTTTAACATTCTTAACTTTTGCATACCACTTTTATTTTTCATGGCATACATATCTTCTCACAGGAGTCTCAACTGTGCAGTTTTTTCAGAGACTTGGGTCCATGTTACATCAAGTATGAAAACTAGCTATTAAATAGTATAGAGCTTAACCCCATAAAAGAAGAAGTAGTAAGTAACAAAAAACCAAACCAAAACAAAAAACCAAACCAAAACAAAAAGAACAAAAAAAAAAAGGAAAAAGTCAAAAAGTTAAATTAATCTCACCATCTTCTAAATTAAGTGTTCAGAAGCCTTTAGGTTATGCTTTTCTGTCCTGGTTGTGTCCCCTCCCAGGATCTTCTCCACCCCCTCCCTCTGCTGGGGGGAGGGAGGTGGGGAGGCAGAAAATTTTAAAAATAGCCCTGGTGCTGTGTGAGCCCTGCTCAGCAGTAGCCACAACACGGCTGTGTTATCAGCACCTTTCTAGCCCTCAATACAAAGCACAGCACTGTAAGGGCTGCTATGGGGAAAATTAACTCCATCTCAGACACAATACAAATGTGTGTGGGAGTTGAAACAGCAGTTTCTCTGATGTTTCTTTTCCCATGGATTCTGCATCCAGAGTAGTACTTGCTTCTCTCTTCATATTGATGACTTGCTGTGGTTTGAACAAAATACCTGAAGTTTCTTTTGTGTGACTTTATCTTTTTTCCATGGCAAAGAAGTAGTTTAGAATTTATTCTGGTTTAGTTGTGACACAGTTCACTTGTACTATTTACTGAAGCCCTGGGCGCTTCTTCCCTGCTCCCCTAGCTGAGTTTATATCTACTTTTTGGAACATGTAGGACTCTCCTTAGTAGAATATTAGTTCCTTCTTTGAATACTTGGAGGTAGAGAAACCTGCATTTGCTCTTAAGGAAATGTGAAACAATTGTCTGAAACATACTCATATTAAGTGTGCTGTCCTGGTAAATTTTCACTGCTCATACTTCACTGGGGCTATTTCAGTTATGTACTTCTTTAACTGTACTTTCGTTTAACAGTGTGACTCTACTTCCATCTCTCTCCTCCCTTTGCAAAAATAAGCCTTTATGTACGGGAGCCTCGGATCACTGATAGGCCTTGAACTCCCACAATTCATGTGTAAATGATGATTAACTGTCAATCTGTAAACCCTTATTCTTGGGGCTATGTATTGTTCATTTCAGGGAGGTGCAAATTTGAGTGATCTTTGCTGTAAGTGCTGTAAAACCAAAGAATAAAGTAATATCAAAAGTGATATTTTACATTTGAGAGAGCTCAACAAGAGTGTTGCATCTTTGTAGGTGTAGGGATTACTGCGTTTTGTGATTTCATGTTTACTGGCTTCTATTCTGCAACCTCGGAAGTCTGGACATACTTAAACAGATAGTTGCATTTGTGCTTAAAATCAGTAATATACATTGATGTGAAAAGCAAAATGATTCTGAATGACCCTGGAGAGGAATGCCTGAGGCACCATGCTGTGGCAGCTGACATCATTAACTATGACTGTTATGCTTGGGTCCAGGAATAATCAGACTTTAGAGAAATGATTCACAGGGGGCACCTTATGGATGTCAGTCTTTGATACACTCGTTACGATGCTGTATGTGTTAGATTGTGTGACAACAAGGAAGATCTACCTTGAAGCATATCAGGCAGTCTAGCTGAAGGTATCTTGACAGAGTAAAGCAATGTATTAAGAGCTTTCACAACGAAGATCCTGCTTACAGAGCATGTATTGCATAGCATGATTCATCTAAGACATCAAATAACCTATGTTCTTAGCCTTTAACTTAGTAATACTATGCTTCAGCTGAAAAGTAAAAGTAGTAGTAAGTTTTAAAATAGCTAGTTTCTCTGCAATATTTGTGTGAATACTGTGAAAATCTGGTGAAGTGGATGATTCATGTAATCAGTCATTGGATCAATGAATTGATACCTGAATTAAGTCACCCTTAGGATAAAACATTTTTAAAATTCTATAAATGTATGTTTTCCACACCTAAAAATAATTGAACGTAAGAATCATTCATAACATCTTTAGATCTGCGATCTGTTACACTGTATGTCCTGTCCCTTTACATAAGGCATTTTATTTTCCTTAGCACCATCTTGTGAATCTCTAGCAGAGTTAAGTCCTTCTCCTGAGAATATGTGGAAATCAGGGCTGCAGGAGGCATGCGGGATGGAGCACATCACCGCACCAACAGGGACCTGTTGTGGTTTAAGCTTTGCTAGCAGCTAAAGACCATGAAGATGCCAACCTACCGCCTCTCTCCCCATAATGCATATTTTAATTAAAGAAAAAAAATAAATAAAGGAAGTGAGAGGGTTCCTGTAGTAGCCTGTGGAGTAGCAGAAGTAGTCATGGGCCAGCTTGACTGAAAGTGGGACTCCACCAGGGTCTAGCCGGGAAGGGCAGTTGGGAAGGAGGTGGTGTCTGGCCAGGATATGTGGCAGGAGGTCACACCAGCATGAATCGGGGGGGCAGAGCTGGTGGGCAGGGGGGGCTTCTGGTGAGAAGTTGTGGTATTTCAGCAGAGCACCTCTCAGAGAGAGACCTAGTGGGTTGCACCGCGTGTGACTGAGGGGGCTGCGAGCGCCCTGAGGGTCGGGGAAGGCGCGGCGTGGTCGGGCGGTCGCGGCTGTGTCGCAGCCGCAGGCAGAGCGAGCGCATCGCTCAGCCGAGCCGCAAGGGGGAGCGCCCGCCGCAGCAGGCGGGAGACGCGTTCCCCTCAGGCGGTGGGAGCGCGCGATTTGAATTGGCTGCGAATGCGGCTCCGTGACTACCGGTTCTGCGGCTTGGCCACTCGGACTGCGGCAGTCACAGGGGTTGAAATGCACGCCTGAGGCCGGGGTGACCTTTGTGGTGCTTGATAACTGGTCCTGTACTCGCCCTGGGCTAGATTTTGGGCTTGTCAGGGTGGAGAGGAAAGGAGCTCTGGACAGAGCCCTGAGGGATAGCAGGGACCTTTGGTGGAACTTCTGAGGAAAAATCTGAGGTAAATGAGGGGGGACAGCGTGAATTTTAGAGGGGATAAAGCTGAAGTAACTTTGAAGGGACGGAGGAGAAGTTTCAGGGTAAAATATGAAGTAATCTATAGAGAAGAGAATGAAGGTTTTGGAGGGAAAAGCTGAGATAAGTCAGAGGGCTCAGGGGCAACATTTTGAAGGAAAAAGTAAAGGTAATTTTGGTGAAACAAAATAAATAAAATGCGATTTTTGAAGGGGTGAGTCTGGGTCCTTCAGGACTTCACAGGACAGAAGGAACATTTTGGAGGGAAAAGCTGAGGTAAAAGGAATAAATGAAAAGAAACAAAATGAATAACTAAAGTAAAATAAACAGAGACCAGAGCTTTTTGAAGGAGTTGACTATGGAGCTCACCTCAAAAAGATTACAGGTAAAATCCAGGGGATGGAATGAAATTTTGGAAGGGAAAGATGAGGTAAATGAAGGGGCACAGAGGGAGCTTTAAGAGGGGAAAGCTGAAATACCTTAGAAAAAAGAGAGGATGGCTAATTTCAGTGTAAAATCTAAGGTATTGTATAGGGTGAAGAGGACAAACCTAAGGTAAGTCAGTGTATAAGGGGAAAATTTCAACTACTCCAACTGCTGTAGGAAATACATAGCTAAACAATAAGCTCAGATACGTAAATGGATGCATGTTCTGAAAACACTAATGCAAACTGGGCTTAGTATGGAATTTCCAAACCCACATATTTTTTGTTTTTTAATGGTTTGCAGGCCTTTTCAAAAACCCCTGAGTTTAAATCAATATATTCTACTGGCAACTAAGCTCATGCCAAAGGAGTATTAGGCAAAATTGTGGGGGTCATCAAGTACTTTTACAGCCACATTGTGAATTTAATTAATTCTTTGTTATAAACATAAGACTTTTTCTTAACCAAAAAAATTAATTCAGTAATAGGATTTTCATTCCTCTTTTCATTCAGTATTTTTCAGCTTTCTCACAAGTCTGGGGTTTTTTATTATTTTTGTTTGTCTTTGGGTTGGTTTTTTTTCAAGAAATCCAACCTGGATTCTGCAATCTTCTCCTTTCTACTAATCTAATTACAACCTCTAGTCAAGTTATAAAAGTATTCTGGAAAATTTGACCAATAGAAAGGAAAATATTTTGTGATTTAAAGTTCTTGCTCCTGGACATTCACATGTTACATTACATTGGTGTAAGTATCTCCACCTTCCTTACCTTATGGAAGGTCATAATTGATGAAGTATTCCTGGATTCAGGCTTCACTTTTCTTCCAGCTTATTTCACTACTTTACTACATTTTTTTGCTTGTTAGTACTAAAAAAAAATAGTTAGCTTTTCCTATCCATAGTTCATTTTGTGGCAGTGTTACTCCTTTTCTTGCAAAGAGAAATCAATGCTTTTCTAATATTAATTCTGAAATTAATAGACACTTCTGCTGAAGACTTTTAGAAGATTAAAAATAATGTATATATAATAGCTTTCTATATAACTGATTTGACCCTCTGAGTTATATTAAACTAATCTTTCTTTTCCATATTAAATATTTATACAAGCTGTATGTCAGTCTTTCAAAAGCAGTTTGCTTTCTGGACTGACACCTTAATCTTGCAAAACACATCCCGATGTTCCTGATGCACTTGGACTCATGTTTCCTTAGGATGTAGGTATCACTGGACCCCAAATGTCAGCAACCGGTCTAGTGAATGTCACATATTGTCCAAGTTTCATAAACACAATAATGTGTGAATGCAGAGAAACTGTTCTAAGTTTTCGATATCGCACTGCTTTGTCTATCTATGCAAAGCACTATGGCATTAATTACTATATATAAATGTGCACTAATTCTAGGAAAATGAAAAAAAAAAAAAGAACTTGCTTTTCTTGAAGTTGAGAAATGGAGACAAATATGGTCTGTTTTTCATTTCCCAAAGATATGGTCCTTTTCAAATAAATTACATATTTCTTTTGTGTCCTTTAGCCTACCCCAAGTGGCTTGCACTATTTATCAACTTTAATCAACATGACTGACAGGAAACCTGATAATAGAGAATAGCTGTCTCTACTGGTGGGGTAAAATCTTTTGAAATGTCAGTGGTGAATACACTGTATTTACATTTCTTTGGGACTCTCGCTCTTAAAAGATTTTAATCCTTTACACTGGAGGGATGAAAGTAAAGGTTATTTAGCTATACATCAGAAATTTTATCTGATGACAGTGTGACAAAATATTCCTGCTTTCAGAAGTGCTGAATGCCTGCCTCTCGTCTCTGGTGCTGTTTCAGAGGCATAGCAAGTTCATAGCTACCGCTTGTCCTTGAACATTGGACGCTGTGCATCATCCAATTAATGACAGTCCTGGAGCTTTCTTTTTTAAATCCATTTTGGGTTTGGCCAGCATATCAGTTCTTTACAGAGATTTATAGTATATCAAATATAAACAATTACAATTAAAAATTAAATTTAATAATAAATTTTTTCTGGACTGTCATGAGACACATTGCTTTGGCCATAGGCAGGACTCTCTGTGGAAAAGACTGAGTTGTCTGGTTGTGCTAGATCACACAGAGGCTTGGCCAGGTGTGTGCTCAAGAGCAAAAACATGTTATAGCCATTCTGTCTCCCTTTGACTTCAATCTGTGAAGTTTGAAAATCTGAACAGCTTTGGCTTAGTGTTGTCTATAGAAATCAGTGAATTCATTGAGGCTGTAGCCATCAGTTCCTCTCCTTTGTGTCCTCTGTTCTGACTGGGGGTCTGCTGAACTTGGGGTCTGTGCTTCAGATAATTGCAGCAGTTGCTGTCTCTTCTGGACATCCACTCTTCCTGAGCATCACGCTGGGGCACTGCTCCTGATGTTCTGCCTCTGGATATACCCGATTTTCTGTTGGACATCACATGGTGCAACTGCTCACATTGGGAAAGCTGAACTCCTTAATGCAAGAACTTCTGGTTCCATGATCCTAATAAAGAACTGAGAGAGGGCCAATCGTATCCTGGGCTGCATCAAGAGAAGCGTGGCTAGCAGGTTGAGGGAGGTGATTCTCCCCCTCTACTCTGCTCTCTTGAGGCCTCACCTGGAGTACTGCATCCAGTTCTGGAGTCCCTATTACAGGACGGATATGGACATGCTGGAACATGTCCAGAGAAGGGCCACAAGGGTGATCAGAGGGCTGGAGAGATCACTGATCACTGAGAGAGTTGGGGTTGTTCAGTCTGGAAAAAAAGAAGGCTCTAGGAAGACCTTATTGTGGCCTTCCAGTATCTGAAGGGGGCCTACAAGAAAGCTGGGGAGGGACTTTTTAGGCTGTCG
>WTSP01007524.1:0-31864 GCA_025331215.1 Actenoides lindsayi
CTAGCAGTGATAACACCTCATGTTTAGAGTTAGTACCAAGGGTTGGTGTGCAGACCAAGGCCACTGCTGGATCTTGTATACCACACTGGGAGGTGCAGAAAGTGAAAGGTGGCACCTGTGGGGAGGAGCGGACAGGACAGGTGACCCCAAACTGACCAACGAGGGATTCCAGTCCATACACGCCATACTTAGTATAAAGCTGAGGGATCAGGAGGGTCTCACCCCTCTCTGTACCCTCTTGTTCCGCTTTGCCAGCTTTGCTTGGCTTGGCTTGGGTCTTCTTCCAGGTTCTTCTTCAGAGTGTCCAAGGAAGACTCTGTCCATTCTGCTGTCAATTCCAATCTGTGTGTTCCTGAATCTGGTACCAGAATCCAGCTCCTGAACGCAGCTCCCATCTGATGCTGGGCCCAGTCTGGGACCTCCTGGTGCCCGCTCCACAGCATCAGTGGTGAGGGTGACACAATTACCATCGGGGGGTTGGGTTCAATACTGGTCTGGTATATATTTGTATATATTCCATTTATTATTATTATTATTCTCATTTTCATTAAAGCTGTTCAAATTTCCTTTTCTAATTGCCAAGTCTCTCTCCCGTATTCTTTTTCCCTTCCCCTTTGGGGAGGGAAGTTAACAGAGAGCATCTGTTATAGGTCTAAGGGGCTGCCCTGACCCTAAACCATGACAGTTAGGCTGGAGATTAACATGTATTCTTTCCCCTTCTCCTTAAACCAAAAATTACTAATACAAAATACCTGAGCAGTGGGTCTGCTCTCCCTGACTATTATAAAATAATCATCATCTGTATCTACCCAGAAAGTATTAGCATGCTGGAAGTTCATATGAATTAAGTTCCCTTAATTGACAGCACTAATTTGTACTTCTTTAAAAATGTCAATGTGCTGATAACCTGTAAAACTTGAGGGTGCAATGAACTGTGCATGACAGAAAAAGAAGTTGAAGGTAAATTAGCAGGCACCCTAACGTCATAAGGATCAGATCAAAATTCTAAGCGTGCAGATCTTGAATGCAAACATATTTTAAGGATTGCAAAAGGGAACACAGCATAGAAAAGCCTGTCAACTGAACCCTGGGCTACTATCACATTGCAATTTTGAACCTGTGCTGTATAAAACAAAGGAGCACATCATATTTGGAATATATAGAATGACTCTTGGGTTGGCTTTTGTGGGGTATTTTTTTGTTTGTTTTGTTTGGTTGGTTTGGGGGTTTTTTGGTGTGTTTTGGTTTTTGTTTTGGTTTTTTTTGTTGTTTTGGGTTTTTTGTTGTTGCTGTTGGTGGTTTTGTTTGTTATTTTTCAATCTGCAAAGTAATTTTACATGATGTCTAAAATTCAGTATGGATGTACTTCAACAGCAGAAATGCAAGTTGGGTGTCTCAAAAGCACTGTCTCACAACATGCACTTCTCTAGCCTTCTACCTAAACAGTCAAGCGTTGATGATGAAAAATACTGGCCTACCTACTATAATTATCTTGCGGTTTTATGCATGAAACAGCTTTGCTAGTATTTCTTTGTAATGATGACAAACAGATCAATTTCTAGCAGATAAAACCTACCTTTGATAGACTCTGTAATGGCTTTGACAATAGCCAAGGATTCAACTCACATCAAGAATACCAACCTTTTGTCCTACTACAATATATAAAGCTGTACTGTATGTGTTTAGTATTTATAATATCACACCAGGTACTCTCTAAATCACTGAAATTGCCATTAATAAAAGGAAGCAAAAGGATTTCTGTGATAATTTTGCACTGTTAAAACTCAGCATGTGACTCTTAGAAATCCTGAAACGAGTCAGAGAAAAGGCGCAAGCTTCATGCTCCCTCTGTCCTCTTCCTTTCTCTTTACAATAACTGGGAAGAGAAAGAATCTATTGAACAAGAGGGGCAGGACTTCTCTTTTCTATGCTGCTCAAGCTAGATTTTTACATGGATGAGGTATCCTTGTGCACTGGAAGGCCATATCCTTTTACTTTCTAAAATGTTTTGGAGTAAAGTTCACAAATTATTTTCAAAAGTCTCCTGAGTTAAATTTGGCAACAAGATGCTCACTAGATCCGTAAGTCAGTATTATCAGTATTAAAATAAGGTAGAGGTGTAAAAACACTTATCAGGACAAACCTTCCAAATGAATTTGTTCTGTTTTGCTTTTTCAAGAACAGTTTGAACATACATTTTTTTAAAATTCTGAAAAGTAAATGCCACTACACACACCTCTTGCCTTGAAGACTTGAAGCAAGTGACCAAGGTATGTCACAGTGAAAGATGCACTCCTGGAAGGTGCTCTGACATTACAGCAATGGGAGTGAACGCGGAACACACATCAACAAGTGCTACACAACACAGTACTGCCAAATAGCCCTATAAAACAACTAAAACATTTTGATTTGCTTTAAAAGAAAAACCCAGTCATTACAGATAAGCCTATAACCATGTGGCTTTAGGAAGAAAAACCATCCCTGTTCCAGCAAAACCAGGTCATAGAGTCCATCTTTAAGTACTGATTTCACACACCCTTCTAACGGTCCATTTAACAACAAAAAGGAGAGATTAGTAAATCACACACAATTTAAAATAAAACTGTTATGCTTTAATGTGTGTTATTTCATGTATGTATTATCTAGTTTGGAAGAACAACAACAGTTTATCAGACTAAGCCCAAGACTTGTTAGCTGGAACGCTAAAGGCTACTTTGACTTTTCACAATCAATTTACTGCATCTCACAGCTTTTTATCTCCTTTGTTCCAAAACAGAAGGCAGATCACCTGGCTCATGTGCTTCATAAAACATGATGATCCATGAATTGTGAGGATGTCTGCTAGGCCATAAAAGGTTATCACCACTAGAAGGAGCTGAAGAATTTTGCACCTTCAAACCTACCTAGACCCGGACTGCAGCAGAGCACCATCACCTTTCACCAAGCAGTGGAGTGATGACACATGCACACTCAACTAATAAAGCATGATTATAACATCCACACAACTCATGCCACTTGTGATCCATTCCTTCTGTCGTGTGAGAACATGCAGACATAAAAAGACATCTATCATCCATACTAGAAACTGAAGCTAATCCAGGAAGCTGAAGCAGAGCCAAAAGCAGCAGAGCACACCAGCTGAACCTGTAAGAGTCACACAGAGGGGCAGACCAACCAGCAGCTCAACTGAATTATGGGCAGCTTAACTACATCTTGTAAAAGACGTCAAAGCAGTGAAGAGCTACATGATGTAAAAAGCAAGGAAGAAATTCTTCAATAGGGAAAGCCAAGGGCAGTTGACAACGTGAGCCTCTGGTGCATGCATCACTCTACATGAAAGGCAGACGTGTGCAGGTCAACAATCCTTAACTCACAGCAGGAAAGTATGTCCCAGTGGGAGACTCTGATATGGAAGATGGCATAGTATGCTGTTAATGGACACTTTCAGCTGTCCTGTTAGTTTTCCCCCAAAATCTGTTTCATATCTACAGCTCATTAAAGTGAGATCAAGAGAGATGAATGATAATGCTCACTGTTACAAAAAAAAAAAAGAAAATTCAATTCTTTTAAAAAAATATTTTCTCAAATGAGTCCCCACCCGAAGATCTGGACAGAATTTTTATTCAGTAATTGGTATTTTCTTTAAAATAAGCTGTATGTCTTATACTAATTTTCTGTTTTGAAATAATTTCTGATTTTCCCTTTTGGGGAAACAAACCTTTTGGTATTTCCATTTTCACTTTATTAAATGTAGACACAGTCTGTCAAGAAAATGCTATCAATCAAAAAACACTGATACAGACATGACTTATACCCATAAATAATAATATGTGCCCTCAAGAATGCTACTTACACAACTTCTTGATTGTGAGATGTCAGTCATCTAATCATGCATAAAAAAAGAATAAAGGAAAAAAAAAAAAAAAAAGAAAGAAAAAGATAGAAACCATCCTGCAGCCCCATCTAGTGCATAAGTGAGAATACTTCATCATTGACAAGTATAAAGATGGTATTATTTTAGCTCTGGACTTCCCAAAATGCAGCCCATGAGGTTATGTCATACATCCAGAGGTGGTATAGCTAGCCATATTACCATATTTTTCTCTAAAGTCTGATACAATACCTGCAATATGATTCATGTGAAATTTTAGAGCTTTAGGGTCAGATAAAAGCATGCATTGTGACTGCTGGTTCTTTAGGATTGTTTTATCTTCTTTTTGTCGTAATATAACCTCTTCAAAAGACTGTTCATTTCAAAGAGAGAGTGGAGCAAAGTTAATTATCTCAAAAATGAAACAAGCAGAGCACAGCATTTAAGGATTTGGCTGTTAGCAAAGTAGCAGATGCTAGTGAAGAGCAGAACTGGCCTCCTACTTAGTCTTACGCCAAAATCCGATCTGTTCCAAAACACGTACAGACAGGGAAATGGTTTGGAAAAATCAAACGCTGACTTGTCTTCATGAGGTGTTTTAGAAACCTTTTTTTCTATGCAAGTTGGACAGTGAGTGAAGCACGGGGAATCTTGTTTTCTCACACTCCAAGCTGATTCCAAAAGGTGACTGTAGCACCTTCTCTGCAGGGGAAGTTCCGACCAAGCAAAGGATTAGGGCAGCAAGAGCCCTCGGACCCAGAAAGTCTGGGCTGCAGCCTGCCCAGTATGGCAACTGCTCCATCTCTCTTGTGGGTAAGCAGCAACAAGCTAGCACAGCTTCACTCCCTGCCTGGGTTTGGTCACAAAAAAAATTAGGAAGCCGAGGCTATGTAAATCTGTATGTAAGGAGAACAAATGCCAAAGAATGGAGCTGAAAGCCATTGTGGACTTGTAGTTAATTCATAGTTCTCAAACATTCCCAAATGCTATTTCTAGATTCAGACAACCATAAGAAAATTTGGAAAATCCACTCAGAAGGAATGTCTTTGGCTGTCAAAGAAATATTATTTGTTTCATCAAAAAAGTTGGGACAGGTGAAAAGGACCTGATGGTTTGTGTCGTACAGGTCAAAATTTTCCTTCCTGAAGGAAAGTCTTAAATTTGTCAGTTTTGTTCCCTTTTCTTCCCTCGAAAAGGCACTGGCAAAGGACAAGTTAATGGGATTTATAATGCACTGGAAGTATATCACCAGGCATTAAAGAGCTGTAGTAATGACTAATTCTAGCCACTGTACTTATTTTCAGCCATTAACATATTTTCTAAGGGTCAGGAAAGAGTCATCTTCAGGCTGAAAGCTTCAAGCCTAAAAAAGGACTTTAGGTAAAAGATTTCTGTTACCTAAAGTCCAGCAAACCAGTCAACTGTCTTCTAGTTATGCAAGCAGAGGAAACAATTTTTTATCTCAATGAAAAAGTTAAAGCTACTCAAACTAATTAAACCACCAAAGGTATACATAAAAAAAGAAAAAAAAAAAGTACTTGCTCAAAAATAATCAACCACAGACACTAAATACATAATTTCTCCTTCATTATAATTCTGAGATTGAAACTTACATGCAGGCATAGGGAAACTGTGAGGTTCTGCTCTGGGTAATCCCAACAGAACTTTTCATTTTTATTTACAGCAACCAGTTGGTAAATGTGAAAACTTATGCACCTAAGATATTTTAAGGACCCTACAGACCTAGCATCTAAAAGTAAAATTGTAAGTGGGATGCATTCAAGCTACATTTTCAGGCTCTCTTTTGGTGGGACATCCCACTGCTATTTTAATTTGCTGTCCTGTTCTCCCATTTTTTTTCCTTCCTCCTCTATTCACTCTTGTTCTCAGTCGCAGCATTGCAGAGAAGTATGCCACGCCACTCAGAATTTAATTTCCATGCACAATATTGCTGGCAGCATCTTCTTGCTCCTTCCAGGAAAGTATTTTACGATTTCACTGAAAGAACAGATCTTCAGCTTGGCTTCAATATAAATACAGCTCCAGTAATTTCTAAAACACCTATGGATTTTCCACCTCAATTTTCCCTCCTCCTTTAAGAAGGTATTATTTCATGTATTCAGAAAATGAAATACTATAACTGCAAAAATGTAAAGCCTGGTTATGTACTTAAAAACTGCTTTTCCCTCTTCTGAGAAGATTTGTGGGCAGAATTCCTGTTGACATGGGAGTATTAGCAAGGCTGAAATTCAGTGTACATCTGCTATACACAGTGCAATGTTTGAGATGCCTATGCTATCTCTGAACAACCTATAGGTTATACTGCATTGTGTTTGCCCTAAAAGCCTTCACTAACTGCTGTTTTCTTTACTAATTAATGGCATAACTGTTATTAGTGAGCATTCAAGTATTATGAGATTCAGAATACATCTTCCCAGTCCCCAGTTTCCTGCTGCTTTGTAGAGGAAATGCATGTTCTGTGTTACTTCTTCGTTGAAACAATCACTAATCTTTCTGGTCTTTAAGTCATATGGCCCATTATCTTGATACTCAGATCTTCACTGAAATTACTGTTCACTGCTGCTTCAATAATTTAGTTCTCCTACAGCTGTAGGAGACAGATAAATGTCATGTAATAATGACATAATAAAGACAAATCATATTGTGTAGCCCATATAATTATTATTTCAAGAGATGGACTCACAAAGTTTTGAAGTTACACAGTAGTTTCATATCATTCTCACTGACATAGTGCCTAAGTAGTCATCCATTACAGATGAAGAAAACTTTTGTCATTTTTTTACAGGCTCAGCTATACAGTTAAGCTGCCCCTGCTGAATCCAAGACATAGGCTTACAATGTTATGCAGTATTTTACTCTTCAAAGAATGTAAGGTATATTACTTTGCTGTAAATGATCTTCCAAAAAAAGGTCCAAATACAAACCTGCACTGTGACAGACAAAGCCTGAATTTCCTCCGATATCTTTATGCTTGTAGTATGTCCTGCTCCATCTACTGACTTTTCTATATAGATACACAAAACTGCTCCACCATACAACATGCAGAGAAGCCATCTCTAACGCATGTCAGGATAGGAAAATCCCAATTTTCAGAGGCATGTAGAACACAAAAGACTAACATGTTTTGTCACTATCCTGATGCTTTATTGCAGCTGTCTAAAGTTTGGTCTGAACAACGTAAGTGGATCAAGAACCTCATGAAAGAATCCTGCAGCCTTTCTTTCAACTTCCAACTGTATGTAAACCTAATTCTAAGTACAATTAGTCACATTATCGTGATGCATATGAATGAGAAATTAAATCAGCAACTCCAGCTATAGTAGCACGTGCTACCAATCATTTAGCACAATCTCAAAATTTTTTACGTGCAACCTCACATAGAAAACTTGATTCCTTCAGTCTGCCACTGAGACAGACTTTGGTGGCCATGATTACAAAACTAGCAGAAGTTGGTATGGTAACTGTATCGACAGTCTGGAAAGTATCACAGAAAACAGCACTTAAAGCTAACAGACTTCTGATACGTCTCACTAGGACATAAAACAAAAACATCTTACCAGTAGTCGTAACTCTCATCCCAGTTGTCAAAATGAACCAGAAAACGGTTGTCCACCATGTCTGTTACTGTAGCAACACAAATGAAAGTCGGGTTCTTCTTGTCTACAGCTTCCAGCTTCATCCCCACTCGAAATCCCGATGGAATCACTGTCTACATAAAAGCATTTAATTGAAGATAAATACTATAAATCCAGAAATCTGCCCAGTGTCCACAATCAATACATTCCTGTTGTTTATGTTTCCCAATTAGGTGCCTCAACAGAGTGGCAGTAGCCTAATTACTTGATATGAGAGATGCTCAAACACAGAGACTTGTGGTTTATGAAACAAAAATGCCCTAAATATGCTGCTAAAATGAAATGTGTTGGTTCTGTCTTAAGATACTCTCTCTGAAAGACCGTGCTTGTTCTACAGCATTATGGTGCAAGACACAGCACTAATAACAAGTCTTAAATTTCATTTAATATACCACTTCTGAATGTGCCAGATCAGATGTTTAAAACTAGATTACTAAAAAATTAATGGATCAGAATTGCAGAGGTTAACCAAAGTGGAAATTGTTATTGATTTTGATGTAAACATTTTAATCTTAAATTTCATGTCTCAAATCTGCCATCACTGAAACGTGATGTGAGTTTCTACCACATACATGAGTATATTAGCAACTTTCCAAGTCATTAGAAACAAGTGAGTACTTACTGCATTCTGGTTTTCAAACAGTGATTTAGGAGCAGCTTGAGCCTTGCACACCTTTAGGTATGAGGGCCAGCTGAATTCTTCTTCCTTATATCCTAAATGAGGGCCATAAAAGAAGGGCAAGAAATCAAAGACATGAGACAAAAGGTGCATGTAGGTGATTTGATCATAATTGATGAAATTATTTTTTCCATCCAATTCTGATTGTTTTTTACAACATCACAACTGAAAAAAATTACACACTGTTAACTCCTTATTCTCGTTTTATATAAACTACACTGGGTTACTTTAAAACTACTATGAATTCTGCCCCAATAGAAGTCAATGAGGCTCTCGGGGACCACTGGTTTGGATTATTAGAAATTTTATGACACACTTTAGAGGAGTTCATAGAGCTCAAAAGAAAGTTGATGAGGCTTGTCTATTTTTATTTGGGCATCTGGTATTACAAAGAAGAATCATGTTCTTTATTTAGGGCTGGCTGAGCTTCCTTACCAAAATGTCAAGCTTTCTTTATACTAACTGAGTAAAATACTTCACTTTCTTGAGCTGCACATTATTAGTTTCTAATAGTTGGCTAGGACTGACATTTGAACTGCTCTTAATCTTCATCCGGGATGAATAATAGTCATATAAATAAAGCACTAGGCAAGAACTCAGGAGATTTCAGCTCAGTTTCAATTTCACTTTCCAAATGAGTTGGGAAACACTTCTCACAAAAATCACTGCTCTATCCCTGATCTCCAGCCTCGCAGTCCTGGCCATCAAGGGAGCTGAAGGTCTTCAAGGGGCAGAACATCTAGGGGGAGCCTAGAAACTGAAATCCATAGTTCTACTAGGTATCAAAAAATCAATCTCAGCAAGAGATCTGTTTTACAATATCATCTCCCTCCCTCTGAACAGATACCTCTAAGTGGCACAGGCTACATACAAGTCACCTCTCCGTCTCTCCCCAGGCAAACTGCACCTCACCACCTCTCTGCCTTGCAGGTACCAAGTAACTTCCTGTGTCTGACTGACACACACAGTCAACAAGCTCAAGGCAAGTGTTCTCCAGCTGCTTTTCAGTCTCTTGCTTCTGCTTTAGAAATAAGAAAGGGCCTACAGGCCCCAAAACTCTTCTCACTATGCCAGTCAGTCTAATAAAAAAAATTCCCCCCTCCAATAGACTTCACCCTACTACATTCTCAGGCTATCACTAATACAGCATGACCACTACTGGCCTTAAAACAAACTCCTTACATTATATCAAAACAGCTGCTTACACCAACAATGCCCCAGGATTCCTTATGCTTTTACAGTGCAAACTATCCCCTGTATGGACTTTCTGCATTTTTTATTCTATACATACAGCACTTGCAAAGAAATATAAATTTCTACTGATAGTTTGCCTCTTCTAGTTTCTTAGAGAAAAAAAAATAATTTGATAATATATTGAACTGTATAAAAGAATTCACAAGAAACCGTTTGCACGTCTAATCTATAAAACAATGCTCAGATTTGTAATCAGTCTTTTTTCTTTATTCACCTGTTAAATAACAGCTATAGGAACAAGACCAAAACCATCATCAATTTCAGTGAGTGATTACCTTAAATAGTGATATATGTCACTTCCTGATTATTTGAAGTATTACTCAAATATGCCCCAGACAACAGCTTTGTTTAACTTTCTGAGAATCTCATATTTTCCAAGGAACTACAGGTAAAGAATGCTTTGAGCCAGTAATGTGCCCTTGTGGCCAAGAAAGCCAATGGCATCATGGGGTTATTAGAAGCAGTGTGGTTAGTAGGTTGAGAGAGGTTCTCCCCCCCCCTCTACTCTGTCCTGGTGAGGCCGTATCTGGAGTATTGTGTCCAGTTCTGGGCCCCTCAGTTGAAGAAGGACAGGGAACTGCTCAAAAGAGTCCAGTGCAGAGCCACAAAGATGATTAAGGGAGTGGAGCACCTCTCTTATGAGGAAAGGCTGAGGGAGCTGGGACTCTTTAGCTTGGAGGAGACTGAGGGGTGACCTCATTAATGTTTATAAGTATGTAAAGGACGAGTGTCAGGAGAATGGAGCCAGACTCTTCTCAGTGACGTCCAATGATAGGACAAGGGGCAATGGGTACAAGCTGGAACACAGGAGGTTCCATGTAAACCTAAGGAGTAACTTTTTCATGGTGAGGGTGACAGAACACTGGAACAGGCTGCCCAGGCAGGTTGTGGAGTCTCCTTCTCTGGAGACATTCAAAATCCACCTGGACACGTTCCTGTGTGACCTAATCTAGGTGATCCTGCTCTGGCAGGGGGGTTGGACTCGATGATCTTTTGAGGTCCCTTGCAACCCCAAACATTCTGTGATCCTTGAATTTCACCTTCTCCACATCTGCGTAACTATGTCCAATGAAAACTCCCATACTAGAGCCACAGCACAGAGCCCTCCTGCCTGTAGTCAGAGAGGACCTCGCAGAGTACTCAAAAGAGCAGCACATGCTCCTTCGTGTTCCTCTAAGGCTCAGTGGCAGAAAAACCACCCTCTTGCACACTGGCAGCTTTACTCTCACCTTCCACACTCAAGTAGCTACATCCACAGTTTCATAATCTGCCATAGTGAATCCTCTTGACTCTGTACACTCATCATTTTTCAGCTTTTTGCAACCACATTATCCTGCCTTCACTCTGTACGTCAAAACACCACATTCATTTATTTTTCACTCTCCTGTTTTCTGTATTTGCTCCCTTCATCCCCACATTTTCCCTTCCTGCCCTAAAAGGGAGCCCATTTATTCCTTTCTCTATGGTATAGCTCAGTCCAGATGTACTCTATCTGCTAGACTAAAGGGATTACATAATCTGAAATAGAGTAATTAAGCAAACAAATTACACATATTTCAATACGTGTATACCAATTACATAAACTATGTACAAATCATGCTTTCATGCTTGTAATCTTACTGTTTTTCCTCCCTCATCTATTCATTCCACTTTTGTCTCTATTTCAAGCTTACTCTTTGCAGCAAGAGCACAATCGTTATTGGTCTGTAGTGACACATGTACAATAATGGTGATCAATATCTAGTAATAAAAATATCCTAAGACCTTCCACTAAAGGATTGTCAGCTGCCTGTAAGACCTCAATTTAAGCATACCTGTCACCAGTACATTGCTATTTTACTTGCAATAAGCATTAATTTGGGGTGTAGGTTTGTTGCTTAGTTTTCTTTCCTAATGCCTTATCAATTAGTCTTATGGTTCATTTTGCTTTCTTGTTTTCACTAAATTTCCATTGAGTAAAAGAGTTAGGATTTCAACCTCAAGATTTTAGCAAGACTTCAGGTAGAGTTGTCATGTTCACATACTGTGAATAAATGAATAAAATTCACACACACAAAAAAATAAATTACAGCACTACACAGATAGTCTCGATCTCAGAAAATGCACACATTTCAAACTAAACAATACCTTTAGGTGGATGAAGCTTGTGACCTGTTTTCTCACACCATCCAACAGGATGAATGTCTGAAGAATCAGCGTTCACCCAGAAGTCATAACAGTCCGGGTATCCATCAAAATGAAGTCGTATTCTGTAGCCACAAACCTAAAAAGCAAGAATGTACAACATACAACAGAATGTTTTAAGATGTTTTCCCTATACATAACAGATTCTGTTCAGTATTATATATAATGAGTGCGTTTTCAGTCAGCCTTTTACTTCTGCTCAAGCCAGTAATGGATGCATAAATTCATTTGATAAAAAGAAAAGACTAAAAAAGCAAAGCTATTCTCAGTCTGAGTGCCTCCTCTTCTGGTGAAAAGAATTAACTAAAACCTAGATATTGCCATCAGTGTTCAAAAACTTGGAAACTGTTCAACCCAACATCAGAATAAAACAGAAATACTACAGAAAAGCATGAATACATGTGATACAATCATGGTCAAAGTGTAGATAATGATGCTCTCAAGCTGTCCCAATCAATCAATATGCAAGAGAGCATTCAGCAATAACTATGTTCAACAGGCTTTCCAGGGAGATACTGAGAACCGTTATTAAAGATGCAGAGTCAGTGGAGGTATCCCCCTCAACTTCGTTATTCTATGAAGTAATAAGTTAACCACCACGATGAAGAGAAAAACAGGACACAATCCCTCTCTTGATACAGAAGTTCTCCACACCTTCCTGAGTGTCAAATGGCGTAACTTTCCTGCAGTCATTAGTGAAAATCTCTTGACATCAAGGTCACTCTATTTTATATTTAGTTTATACTCTGACAGAACTTTCATCTTGCCAGCTCAGAATTCTGCAGATTATCCTGCTGTAAAACACAAACCATAACTTAGTGCCAGGCACAAGGTACACAGGAAATACCTCACCCCATTCACAAGAAAATAGAAAAGATATCCACAGAAGTGGGGTATTACTATGAGCCATGAAGAGATCCAGAAAAGGGAAGACAAAATCCTAGGCTATTAAAATACAAACTGCAAAAGCACAGCTACCTAGAACAGCAGTGATACAGAGTAGAGTACCTACCTACTCCAATTTCCTCATTTGAATTCACAGTACAAAACCGAAAAAGGATCCTTGGTAAAACTATGTAAAAACTAATTTAAGGGATGTTTGAAAGCCATACAAAATATAACTGAGCAACAGGATCTTATTTATACTATTTGAAGCAAAGAAGCTACTCATTAGAAAAATTATTTCATAAACTGCAGTAAAAAGACAAACAGTTTATATTGTATACTAACTTGTAAAAATTGCCAATACAGGCCATTTCTGAACCATCAGCCTGAAAGAATTGTAGCAAAACTGCAACACAAAGAAGTGTTAGGTATTTGTATCGGAGAGTGGAGCAACTGTAAATACTATCAAACTTCTATAAAGCTGCTATATGTATCAGTTGTCATACTTACGTGTTTTCTACTTATTTTCTCTTTTCAATTATAAACTACAGGATTACAGAAAAAAACACACATCATCCAACTGATGCAATACTGTTTGTTTTCTCTAGCTGCATATGTTAAACATGTGTAAATAGTCATGGCATTAACTATAGTCTTCACGTCAGGTGACTGTCAGGTAGACTTAATACAACGTCTTTAATTTAAAAGCCATCTTCCTACACACAGTTTCTGTCTGCTTGTTAGGGAAGAGTGAGCACTTCCAGCTGCTGCTGTTTCGGTTCAGTCTCTCCTGTAACCCTGCACCACGGCTGCTCGTGGTCTCTGCTTACCTCGGCCACCGTGAGAACACAGTATATTGACTGGTGCTCAGGATCCACACCCTCCAGCTTCATCCCTGCTTTGAATCCATTTTTGTTGTATGGGAAAGACTGATACTGCAATGGAAAAAGAACAGTTTCAGTGCTTCTGGAAGCATACCAGAAAAAAGACAGAATATCTTCATAAGGAAAAGAAAAATGATTATTAACTATTCCTATTTCTGAAAGATCTAATAAGCCATTTAAAAATAAGCTTCACATTTTTTAAAAACATACAGCAAAGAAATTGTTATTTATTCTAAAAGCACGTTTATACTAGAATGACCAGAAAGTTTAGAGTATGTAAGAGTATTATGAAGAATTATCAAAAGGGTTAATCAAGGGAAAGAAGACATGATTTTCCCTCAACTTTTTTCTCTAATTGTCAACAGAACATTTTAACAATGTAATTATTTATTTTTCAGCCTGTACAGTGACCCTTTGACACCTTCCTGACAGTCATCACTCCTATATTAAATACAACAATGATGCTCTATTTTGCCTTTTCATTTCTGTATCTCAGGTCATCAAAGATGAACTGTAAGGCAGAAATATGAAACACTGTTTGTATGTAGGGATGGCCTCTCTGATGCTATTTTCTCCTTTATACGCTGAATCCAGATTAGCTAGTTCTCCAAGAATATTTTTGCATCAGAGGAACTTGACTACCCTTATATGGCATTACAATGAACCCAGAAGAACATCTTTCAAAAAAACAGAAAGTGAAAACAAGGCTAAGCAGAACGGATGTTTTCAATGAGAAGGCATCAGAGTCTCATGTATCATGCTCCCTGCCCTCTGTTAAAGAAGGAAGGAAGCTAGTAGATATTAAGGTGAAATTGAAGGGAGTATCAGAAAAATAACTGAGTAAAACTGAGGAGAGCTTTCCATGGGTTAAACTCACAGCCAAACGATTTTTACGTCCCAAATGGTTACAGACAAAACACAGGCGAAGCATCTTATATGCTTCCCCTTCCTTCTTCTGTCTCTAAAAGCTACACATGCTCTCTAGCTGCCTGCACTACTTCTGCCATCAATGGAAAAGAGAAGGGTACCAAGGGAGGTACTCAGAGGGGTCCCACCTACTTGGAAGGAAGGCAATCCTGTCTTTGGTAGCTTTGGCTGCAACTAATACAACTGAATAACAAACTCAGGTGAAAAAAAAATAAATTGCAGTGCACAGCACAAGAGCAAGACAAAGTAGTCAAGGGGAAGGGAGATGAAGACCAGTTTAGAACAACCCAAAGTGGTCAGCTAATAGATGTCTAGATCTAAGTCTCTATCTAAAAATAGCTTAGATCATTTTGCAGACCTCAGTTAAGGGATCAGAGTAGCTGACTGCAGTACATGCATTTGAAAATTTATTTCATCTTAACATCACCACACTTAACATTGTTATTATCAATTAAAGTTTAACAAAACTACACTATTCATAATTCTAGATACTTCCCCAAGAGGAATGCAAAAGTAGAGTCTGTTGGCTTTTTTTATGTTGTTGTTGTTTGTTTTGTTTTTTAAATCAATAAATTGAATTTTTTTAAAGCTCATCTTGGTGCACAGATTTGCAGTTCATGCCACCTGTACTGTAAATACCATAGAGATAAAAAACCTCAGTGAAAAACTGAAATGCTAGAAGCAGTAACACACTGAGGAACAGTGGCCAAAAATGTAACTGAGATTTTGCAAAAGCAAGCACAAATAAAATTACAAAGAAAGGAAACAATTAAAAAGTCATAGATCTGTTTATTCTTTCATTATTATAATAAACACTACTGTACAAACAGTAAAAACTTCTACAAACAATACACTAAAAATTAAGCAATTGTCACACAGGTATTTCCTGAAATTTAAGACATGAATGATTCACTATTCTTCCCACTGACAAATCTAAAACTTCTAAAGGCAACATAACCTTTAGTTTGGTTTCTGTTACAGCAAAATAGCAGGCAACTTTTAAAAGACTAATAACTTTAATGCTATTTAACAGATTTCAGTTTTGTGCATTATTCTCAATATATCACCCAAAGGTACAAATAGTAATCACACATTATCTTTACAACAAACATTTAAAGATACTTAGTTAAAGAGAGATGCAAGAACAAAACAAGAGTAAAGGTAAAAGGAGTTCAGAAATGAGCAGATGGCAGACTGAAGATTAGAAATGTTTATGTATGGTGCAAGAACATACACAAACCATGAATGATTACATCAGGGCAGTTGGAAATTGACAAAAACAAAATTCAAGGGTCAATAATTTACTTTCACTGGAGCAATAGCAGCTTGTCAGTCACCCCAATCCCCTGACCATTCCTAACTAAGGGTAAGTAAAAAAGCTTCTGAACTGGAAAAAAAGTAAGAGGAAAAAAAGAGTAATTCTCACAATCTAAATGGAAATCAAGGATTGAAAATCAGTGATGATGTTTGGGGGTTTCTTTAACCTTACTGCTCCTGTGGCTTTCTTGTCCATTTGTAAAATGGAGAAATAGTGCCTGGCCACTCCTGAGTGTTAAGAAACCTCTCTTCACTACAGGCTTTAAATACCACACACGAAATAAAACCCTGGCTAAAGACTTTGAAAGAAAGTATTAAGTAAGATGCACTGAGTAAGAAAGGTACACTGTGGAGAAAAATGAAGGAAACAGTACGTCATCACTTAACTCCAGACTTTACCCCCACGTGTGGTGCCCAGAAAGGCTGGTATGTGCCTGTGTGCCACAAGACCATTTCATGGAACTTCAGACCGGCAAAGAAACAGTTTGTAAAACTGCCTTCCGGACAGAGGCACTACCTACCAAGTTTTTCTTGTTAGTATTTCAACCAGTATATAGTACAGGGGGATATGACTAAGGATGGTGAGGTAACTGTTGTTCTTGCAGCTACAAACCTATGAATTCTATACACTGCAATCCCAGTTGGGGATTCCTAGCTAGGGAGGGGCTTTTCACAAGGGCTTATAGTGAAAGGATGAGGGGTAATGGCTTTAAGATGGATAAGCGTAGATTTAGACTAGATAATAGGAAGAAATTCTTTACAGTGTGGGGGATGAGACACTGGAATGGGTTGCCCAGGGAAGCTGTGAATGCCCCCTCCCTGGAAGTGTTCAAGGCCAGGCTGGATAGGGCCTTGAGCAACCTGGTCTAGGGGAAGGTGTCCCTGCCCATGGCAGAGGAATTGGAACAAGATGATCTTAAAGGTTCCTTCCAACCCAAAACCACTCTATGGCTCCATGATTCTATTCCAGTTCTTTACTTTTGTTCCTCAGTAACATCTAAAAGCACCAATTACAAGGCCAGCACGACATGCACACATAAGCTGAAAAGCTAATCCCTTCACAAAAGATTTAAGAGTTGAATTACCAAGCAAACAGAAAGAAGTGGATGCAAGAAACAAACTACAAGAAAGAATTATCAAAAATAATACCAGATATACATAGCAGAAGTACAGCAGCTGAGACATGTGAACACGTTTTGCCAAGCTGTGCAAGAGAAGAGAACAGCACAAAAGCGTTCTGGATTTGCATACGGAGCTTTCTTCCAAGCAACACAGACAGCACTAGAGAAAGCACTGAAATGAAAAATGAAAAAGACTACCATAGCAGGCAAAGGGCAAGCAAGAGATGATGATGTGACATCCAGTCAGATGATAGGCAAAATGAGAATGAGCCAAACTAGTATCTCATGTAGTTACAAAACATGATGTCAGCAGGAGCTGCAAAAAGACATGTAATACAATGAAAGCATCAGGCCAAAACGAGACCTTTGTACCACTTTTCCAAACATATATTAAAAAGATTTATATGGCATGGAAAAATGAGGGTATGTATCAGACTTTTAGCTTCAGAGATTAGAAGGAAAGGCTAGAAATTGCAGATTTTGGAAAAGCATCTCAGTTGACAGCATTCATCTACATCTACAGAATTCTCTGATAAAGCAGAGAAAGATAACTAATAACACTAATTTCCGACTATCTTGATGATTCCTGATGGATAGTGTTATTTTCATCATGTAGATTTTCCTCCAGATTAGTGTAAAATCTAAAAATTACTATTTTTAAATTGATTTCCTATACATCTAATGATCTTAGGTGGTTGATTGATTTAAACATCAGAGGGTCATACCTCCTTAAAAAGCTTAGTAGGTACTGCAACAGCCTTTTCTTCCTCCAGATAGGATGCCCAACACCATGCTTGCCTTCCTTTAGAGGGCACAGCTGTAAAGAAGCACACAATAGCAAAAGAATTCCGTAGCTGTTAACTTCTCAAGAAAAGGAAAAGAAACACCCCGACTTTGAAGTTTATAATACAACCTATCTCAAATCCACATTTTAGTGAATGCATTCATGGTGTTTCTCAGGACTTATTTCAGGAAAAGTAGCAGCTCTGTAGGTTTAACGGCACCAGGAACATGAAGGTTCCTGGTTTGTATAGAAAGGTTTCCAGTAGTTCAAATCTTGATTAATAACAAGAAAAAGGTCTTTCAGGTAACAATAACAACTTACAAAGACTTGCCCCCGTCCTTTTTGCCTTATTGCTCCTAAGAAGCGTTAAGATATACATTTTACAAATATGTAAAAAGATCAGTTCAAATCACAAAGCAGCTCCAATTTTTTTTTTTTCCTGAGAATTTCTTTTCATGGAAATCATTTTCAGCTGGATAGCACTCATGACATATTTTTTTAATAACCACTGAAATACTTTATTTGTTAACAGTATTCAGAATGTTTCTAACCTGCTCCACCACTTTGTATTTTGATGATTTTGGGTGGAGAAGCAGTGATTTAACTGTAATTTCTCCAGGTCATCAAAACTGTCACCAGTGCTTTTCTCCGCTCCATCACACCATTAGCACATGACAGAAACCTCCAGTTTCAGGTTTGCTCATATAGTATGAACACTCATATACACTTGCATAGTAATCGTAATATTGGCTACAGTCACATCACTGAGTAACAGCTTTTGGGCCTTGAAAATAAGGTACTAACTGCACTGGCAAAAAGCCAGGAACTTCAAAAACAGGTTGTGGCCATGTATGCTTCTACTTTCATAGACCTCCACTCTGCTCTATTGATCTTCACCTAGAATGCTGCCTCTGCAGATGCAGCTTAGCATTTCAGACCATGAACTCAAGCTGGCAGGAGGATTCCTCACAGTCCACAGTATGATTCTGGCCTGATCCTGACTGTGGGCTACTCACAAGAAAAGTAAGTGTCTTAAGTTAACAGTCTGGATAAGCATTTTTACAATTAAAACATGAACTGTAACAATAGCAATGCCAAACTCTCCAGAAGAAAGCTGAGGATGTAACCAAAAGATAACAAACTGCAGAATGACAGCAACTGCTCATTATTAAAGCACATTCATTTTATTTGTGATTTACCCAGCTTTTATCTATTTCATTTAAGAGATGTGTTACTCAGCACAATAACACACAGTTGTTACGTGCTCAGTTCTGAATATAAATTGGTCTTTCATACCAAATCTCTTGTGCTGAATTGATATTTTCCCAAATAAAATAATATATAAACCAACCAAACAAAAAACAACCAGAATAAATCTGACCAGAATCATTCTGTCAATGGACAGCAGTGATTTCCATAGAGTATCAGTTTTGTGATTGTTTCTCGTACACTTCTTATCAACTCAGCTTTGGAAACAACTGTAGAAATAACATTTCAGGAGTAATCTTATCTCGGGAAGGGTCTCTCTCATAACTTTCATGTATTGCATCTTCTATCAGCATTTCACCTGCCTAGGGTGCAAGAGAAGCTACTTGGAGCTCTGTGCTAATTAGTGGCCTGGCAACTTATGGTACCTCATAGAATGGCTCCCAGTCTACCACAAGAAATACTTTGAAGGGCAAGATGAAGGTTTGTACTTAGTGTACCACTGGGTATAATAGCTGCTGATTCTCTGATTCTTCCTAAAAGTACCTATCGTACAAATAGCTTGAAAAAATGTTACTCATTTAAAAGATGTTTTATTATGCCACTTGATTCAGTGTATGTCCCTTTGGACTGATTATAGCAATTATTCCTAAACAGTTCCATAAATGTGTCTATTTCCAGCACATATTGTAGATATAAAATTGATCCCCAATGAAAAAAAGTAAACTTTCACTTCTGCTTAATACGTATCTTTCAACATCTGGGAACTCAACAGGCCTGATTCCCTTTAATACTGGCACTCTTTCGAGAGATGAAAAAAACCCTTAAAATGAGCATCAATAACATTTACACTCACTATGTCCTCCTCCATGCTGACAGAGGTATATAAACTGGCTCTTTGTAAAAGACTGACTCCAAGTGATGGAGTGGGGTTTTTTTCCCAGTTTTCACTTGGTGCTCTCAGTTCTTCAATCCTTAAAACTTAACTGCTCTAAGTAACACTGGCATTCTCTTCTTACAGAACTGTAAAAAATGTATTCAATAGGGAATACAAATTCAGTGAAACAATGCTGGCAATTCACAGGAAGAGATGGGTATTACCTAAAGAACTGATAGTTGAGATTTTTCTTTCATAATCTGACTTACGTTGTTTCAAAACTGTTATGTCCCCTTTTCTTTTTCTCCTGGCTCTCTGTGAGACTCTCAAGATCCTTCCTTCAGGTTTGTCTTCCTAAATTAAAAAAAGGTAACCTCATTAGTTTAGAAGTCTAGTACAGTAAGAATGAAGACACCTGAGGTTTAACTGTGACTTCACTTAAACAGCTACTGTCATAGCTCTCATCTCAAACAAACCTGCAGATGTCTAATAAAAACAAAGTGAGCCATCAGTAACAAATCGCAACAAACACAGCAAAAATAGCAGACAGAAGGACTCTCAACATCTGGCTCTCCACTAGCCAGCCCTGTCAAAGTCAGGGACAGATCATGAAGCCTTTAGCAGGCCTGGCTGAGCTGCAGATAAATAGCAGCACCTTTGGTTATGTTCATCCATCCAAAATAATTTAAAGGAAAACCTCTCACAGCTCTAATCTGCATTTTTTTCAAATGTATAATTGCTTTACTGAATATAAAATGGCACTGATTCTTTTTATTTATATCATTATTTGTGTATTAACAATTTTGTTAGCACCTGAATAGATGAACAAAGTAAGTACTCATTTGGGAGGGCAGACACATGGGGAAAAAGAAGTTGTCCCCTGATTTTTGCCTAAGATACTGCTCTACAGAGAGCTATGAATTCCATTCTGACAACTGTAGTGTCTTCAGCTTTTTGACAGTTCAGCAGTTTCAGAGCTCTCCACGTCCCCCTCAAAACTGTGCTCCTCCCACTAGTGTCACAGCTATTGGGAGGAAAATATTACAGGAAAACAAACATCATGGGAAGGTACTGTTGATAATTTTTCAGTGCCGAAGACGTTAGTATCAACTTGTATGAAGTCTAGGTTAGTATCATTTTTCCTCTAAATTCTTTTAGCTCTCTTAAAAAAGGAAGGGAAAGAGATAAAAAATAGCTCTTTATTGTCCATAACTACAATTTACTGAAGAGGCGTAATTATATTGGTAAGTGAACCAACTACTTATTTTGGCTCCAATAGTGATGCCATCAATTCTCTTTGTAGACTGATGAAGTTACAGACATTGCAATATAAGGCAAAATTCCCACTGAAATACTTGCAGGAATGGGTTTATGATGCATACTAACAGTTTCATCGGGGTTCTCTTTTTTCTCCCCATTATCCCTGGACTCTTCTTTGAGAGGTAACTTTGCTTTTCTTTTCCGAACACCTTTGGAATCATCTTCTCCATTCCATTCCATGCTGGGCTTTTCCTCCTTTGGTTCTCTATTAGAAGAGTAACACAATGACATAAAGCCAGTATTATTTCACCTCTCATATTCATAAAACAAGTAAGAAGCAAGTAAATCTGAAGGTCAAGTGTTTGTAGGTCCCAGGGTATTATACCAAATTCTTCTTAGAAATACTACTGAAAATTACATCTGTCAAAAGAATTAATCTGAAAGACATGCAATAGCAACTGCAAAAGGAAAGCTGTCAGCTTACACTGAACAAGTTCTGCATGTTTTAAACAGTGTGTCTTATCCCATGTACCATCAAGTCTCACAGAGAAGCAAGCTGTGAAATGTTTAGGACTGCAGGGCAGTTTACAGAAAGGAAATCAAAGGTAATTGTTAAGACTGACAAGTCCAATTGGAGAAAGCTGGTATGTGACTGTACAAATTGCTAAATAAGCAATCAGAACAGAAAACTTTGAAGCGATTAGCTAAAGATTAAGGGAAATGCACAAAATCAGGTTAAAAACTGCCTAATATGCAATACAGAATGGACATACCAACACAAACCTTTTATGATAAAATGAACTGCGCTAGTTGAAAGAAAAGGAACTGAGAAACTACAGTATGCTCATGTTTTTACTCACTGTCATGTATAACACAGCTCTTACACTTAATTATAATTAACTTTCCACACCAACCATCACATTCCTGATTATCTTAATTCCAATGATTATGCAACAGGGTGGGTGTCTGACACTGATTCATACATCCCATAGACTGTTTTACCACTTGAATCTGACAGCAGAGCACAGCACACTGAGCAAAAAAAAGACTGCCTTCAACACCAGTGTTAGACAAAATCAAACACTGTTAATGGATTTATGTGAAAAACAGGGAAAGAACATTATAAACCAATGGAGACCCACCAAAACATTGCTGCTCCCTTTGCCCCACCATTAACTTTTTATTCCACTTTTATCTCATGTTGCATTTATGCCATATTCTTTGTTTCTGTGCTTTATAATAACACCTACTTGTTTTTTACTTGCTGGGCACATTTCTGGCTGCAAAATTTCCCTTCAGGAACAAATTCTTCTATGGTACCATAGCGGTAACAGTTTTCACAGAAAACAAGTCCATCCATTTTTGTACTTTCCTTCAACCTTGTGGAGATCCCAGTCTTCTCTGAAAAGGCTGCACAACAAAACAAAAAAGTAACTTCACTTAGGTAGAGATGATACGTTTCCAAGCATCCTCAGCAGGCCTTGCTAAGTAAACAGAAAAACAGAAGTCACACCACTCTTGTTAGAATGAAGAACTGGGAGTTAGTGTCTGTATGGAGTCCATATTCCTGAAGACCAAGTTGGATGTTCATATTGCAACAAGAGGGAGAAGAACTCACCAATTTCATGCTCCTATCATCAGCGGCACATTGACACTACTCGATGTGTCTGCTCATGGAAGGAGTGAATTTTGTGACAGCACTGTGTGGATTGACCAGTCATCACTGCACACAGCTCATCACCTCATCCCCTGCTGACGTGCCTCATTTTTTATAGGGTCATTTGGGAAATAGGTTTGAGTGGGAGTTATCTTTCAATAGATGAACTTATTTCTGGAATTAAATTGCTGGCTACATTCTACAGTCTCTCACAGCAGCACCTATTGCTCAACCTGCTTGAGGTCTACCGGAAATAAAACATCACTAATTTGTAACAAAGAAATTTTCAAATACTGGTTCAATACTCATCCTAAGCTACAATTTGCCCACAAGATGCACGCATCTTAGAGGACAGTGACATTTCTTTCACTCACAGGCAAGAATAAAGCACTGTCAAGTCCTCCAGCTTCTAGAGGAGGTCGCTGACTTTGCATGCCCCCAAAAGGCAAATTTCAAGTCACAAACTATTTCTTCTCCTTCAGCACTGTACTGTCTTTGAAAGTAGAGTCAAATGAACTGTTGTGTGCAGACTATCTCTGCTAGAAGACTATATCATTTACATGCTATTATTTACAGTCCAGCATTGTTAGTGGTTCAAAACAACTATTTCCTCTCACAGTAGAAAATCTTAACAATATTTTTATTTTGGGGGAGCATTAAGTTAATTAAAGATAGTATAACGTAGTGGTAGGATGCTTACTTAGTATGTTTATGTGTCCATAAACACACTTTAATTCAATAGCAACTTTTTTTTTTTTTAAGGTTTACCAAACAGTAGGGGATGAAGTTGTATGCTTTACTGTAGATAACTGTGATCTCTCAGTCTAAGGTGAGAACCTGTTGTACTACTACACTATCACACTGTTGCCATTATCATCAAAGATTTGAATCTTGAGTAACTATCATTGTCCCAGAGACTGACCTACAGAATGGAGTAGCTGTGATGTGAAGCTTCAGACCTCACAGCTGAGGCCCAAACTACTTTCCAACTGGTGTAACTATTTCACCTATTCACAAAAGTGACATGACAACTAAGACTTAATGGTGGGGGGAGTAGCAAAGGAAAACTAACTGACTTCGCTTATTGTGCTTATACTGATGATTATTAAACCAAAATTTTGAAGTTTGCTTTTCAAATGACTTATAGAATGGATCCATTTAAAATAAAAATGATAAAATATAATATCAAAAAGTAAAAAAATTCCTAGGTAGTTGTAAGTAATTGCAAAACCAGTTGTGATATCCTCTTTCATGCTACTCCATCATTGCTGCAGTCAGTGTATTAAAATTTTAACAATTTCTGATCATGTAAACCAACTTTCCTTGAACAAAAAAGGCGTTTCCTTACATCAGTATTTTAAATCTAGGAAGCACCTTATTTGGTAGACAGATACTACAATTATTATCATTTAAGATAAACCTAAATGTACTGTAAAAAAGCACAGTCAGCAGGAACAGTTGCTAGCATGCGGCACTTGGGTCACAAATGAACTGTGGGCAGTTCATAGAATCATAGAATGGCTAGGGCTGGAAGGGACCTCCGAAGGTCATCTAGTCCAGTCCCCCTGTAGTGAGCAGGAATACCTCAACTAGACCAGGCTGCTCAGAGCCTTGTCCAACCTCACCTTGAATATCTTCAGGCATGGGGCCTCAACCATCTCCCTGGGCAGCCCATTCCACTGTTCTACCACCCTCAATGTAAAGAACTTCTTCCTGACATCCAATCTAAATCTACTCTTCTCTAATTTAAGCCCATTACCCCTCGTCCTTTCACTACAGGCCCTTGTACACAGCCCCTCTCCAGCCTTCCTGTCGGCCCCCTTCAGGTACTGGAAGGTGGCTAGTAGGTCTCCCCGGAGCCTTCTCTTCTCCAGGCTGAACGTGCTTTGTGACATGACTACATGACATGTGAAGTTCACAGTTTTTCCTCCTTTCGCCAAAGAATTTTGGGAATACTTAATCTTTGCTTTTATGGCCATTTTTGTCAGTGTGCATGTTACTAGATATTTACTCTCAGTAAGGTTAGGGAAGGCAAAATGTTGAAATATTGAGTGCTTTGGAAGTAGGCTGAACTCATTGCACAAAACTCCTTGAGAAGCCAGTGTCAGTGTCACCCTCAGGTTAAATATGCCTTTGTTAAACCTTGTGGCTGAAGAGAACTTCAGAATTCAGTTCCAAGCTTTCCTTCCTAATGTAGCCATTCTAACTTTACAGTTGATGAAGCATCTACTGGGGAAAATGAGGAGGAAAAAGAAAAAAAGAAGCAAGGAAGGTCCACTACAGCAAGCTGTGAATTCAGATGCGAGGAGAGAGAGAGGTTAAACCAGTCTGGGACAGAGGTAGCTGCTGGAGGGGCTGCTGATGTTACAGAAATATGTATTGGAAGATTTCTCTGAGTCATTTGCTCTGGAATTAGTGGAGGATGTTGCCTTTAAACAGGGAGACGATGTCTGGAAATACCCATATTCCCAAAAGCACGTGGCTGAAAGTCTTTTAGTACTTAGGGACTTGGGCCTTTGTGTTATATCTCTGCATTTGATTCAATTGTGCACATTCAGTGGCTCTGTGCTGTACAGAAAACTCACTGAAACTGACAGTTTATTACACTTTCATAAAAAATTGTAGGCAAACGGGTAAGTGTTTGGCAGCTGCAGGACTGTGAATATAATGATACTATGAAGGCAGAGTGTGGATAGAGAGGAAGATAGGTCACTAGTATATCAGCAACCACAGACAGACTATTCTATAAGGGCAAAACTAAGGTTTTGCAAATAATGTCTTGGACAAGTAGTAGGGAGAGTCTTATCTGAATAACTGGAAGTATGAGAAGTGAGTCATTATGTAGTATGACTAGAAGTATGTGCAGTGTTAATATCATAGCACTACTTTCCTTTGTGTCGTCAGTAAGTTCACAAGGAATCACAGAATCATAGAATGCCTTGGTTTGGAAGGGGCCTCTAAAGATCATCTAGTCCAGCCCCCTTGCAGTGAGCAGGGACATCCTCAACAACTAGATCAGGTGGTTCAGAGCCTTGTCAAGCCTGACCTTGAATGTCTCCAGGGATGGGGCCTCCACTACCTCCCTGAGCAACCTGTTTCAGTTTTCCACCACCCTCATATTAAAGAATGTCTTCCTAATATCCAGTCTAAGCCACCACCCTCATAGTAAATAACTTCTTCCTAACATCCAATCTAAATCTGCCCTTCTCTAGTTTGAAACCATTGCCTCTAGTCCTGTTGCTACAGTGATGAATGATGAGGCCAGGGGTTGATATTTGGTATGGTTGGCAATTTAAAAGAGAAAAGACATGGTGCAGGGCTAAGGCTCAAGGTTTTCAGCAGTGTCAACAGAGACTTCGACATATGGCAGTAAAAGGCCCTAGGAAAAGGATCTGTTCTGTTTTTGTGCCTACTATTCTCCAAAACTCCATTTAAACTCTTTGCAAACACTCCCATTTAAACTTCTCTGGCAACCACTGCATTGCACTGAAAGATTGCCCTTCGTGTGATCATGTGCATGTTTGTACTGCTTCTTGTCTGCCTTTTGACTGTACTTCCGCCATTTAGACTGTGGTGTACTCGGTGATGTGCCAAGGGTGGCATGTTCTGGGTGTGTGTTCCAGCCAAGCTTCAGCCCATATTTGATGGTTTGCAATATGAAAGGTAGACAGAGGATTGAGGAGTATTTGCAGAAGTTGTCCAGGTGAGCACTAAGTTCAGGTTTTCAAGATTTTTCTTCAAAGTCTTGAGGTAGTTTGTTTTCAGTGGCTGACATTTTAATCACATGGCATTTGAAGTTGAGGTGCTGGCCAAGTTTCTACAATTCCTGTATCTAAAATCCTATCTTGATAGGAAATTTATCTTCACAGATGGAAATATCAGTGAGATAAACGAGACAAAAAATGTCACAGATACATTTCTTACTGTTTTAGATGCAGTGAGGTTTTCCTGAAAAAAAAAACCTACAACAAAACCACCAGAATTGGAGATTTAGTCAAGATAATAGAAAAGTTTTAAAAAGGACTTGAAATCATTTTCACATACGTCACGTGTAAAACCAAGTGGCTGTGATTAAACAAGCTCATTGTGTGCAAAAGCTAGGGGATGACTGTTGCTGAGCATAACTTGCTTTACACAGATATTTCAGAAGAACTATCAGTCACAGTGATCAAACTGTAAAACCAGAAAATATGAGCCACAGCAGAGATCTGAAAAACAGCCAGAGAAAGCATCCTGGATTCCATCAAAACCCAAAAGATGCATGACTTCATGGCATGGCTTTGGGAGAACGATAAAACTGAAACTGATGAACAGCTTGTATTAATCATTTTATGTTTTGCTTGTGTTAATCACTTTATATTTGGTTTGTGTTTTAGTTTTCAGGATACTTTACTGTCAAAGTTTTTTATTGCTTATTCTCAGTATGCGTTTAGTTTGTTTTTTTGAGACAGGCTCTGTGTATTTATAGTCCAACAACTCTTCCCATTCTGTCTGGATAGTTCATGAAGAGGGAGAATGAAAACAGCATGGCTTTGTAGCCAAGCTAGTATTGCATTATTTGAATGTTTGTTTGAATCTACTATTGTTCTGCTGTCTGATCTGACACCAATTTCTGCTTTTCTCAAACAAACCTCTTTTCCATATCTATCTATCTATCTTGGGAGGACAGTGGGGAGTTTATGGAACTATTTCCCCTCTTTTAAAAAAAAAAAAAAATAAAAAAAATCAGCTAGTGGATTTGCCTTATATGGAGGCTTTTAGGCCCTAGTTTTGTTGTGTGCTTCACAGAATAGCAGTAGAAGCACCTTAATGCTGTAGTCCTACTTTATGATGTGAACCCAAGCCAGATGCAGGCAAGATACCGGAGTAAGTACAACATGTAAGAATCTTGTGGTCATGATGTTATGTGAAAGGTTTGATAACAGCTGACTTACTGCATTCCTCTCTGAAATAGTCCTTTTAAATCCTTCAGGTTTTTTGTGTCTCCGAATGCTCTCTCCTCTGTTTACATTGTAGGAGATTAATCCTTTCGTCCTTTGTTTCACTTCTCCCTTTTTGCTTGTTTCCTACATCAGAGCAGCAAATACTTGAGAGAGCAAATGGTATTTAGGTTTGCTTATATCTAGGGTGTGCACAGCCAGGAACTGTATACTGGGCCACTGAATAACTCCTGCAAAGTTCATTTTTAGAGTTCTATAAATTACACAGGTCAGCAGAGACGTAAGAATTTGGATTCTCTGATATAATTACGTTCTACATCAATATAATTCCTTCATTTTAGTGGAAGGTTTAATATATGTCATAAAACTGGTGGAGGGTTAGATATTACAGACTGAGAATTGCATGATGCATGTCAAAATTGTCTTTTCCTGCTGTGATCTCAAGAACACTGTGAACAGATTGAATTATTTTTGTTTGCTTACTGTTGCTCTGCTAGCATGATGACATCCTGACCATGTGAAAGCAAAGGCAGAATTCCTGTGTATTTCAACAAGGTTAGGATTTTGTTCACTATGTTAGTTAGTCATGGACCTAGTGCTGGTTCTTACATGGCCCAAAAATGTCAAAAGATGTTTTCTGTGAATCATGCCTTTATTACATTACACAAGCAAGCCAGAACAGCTCTCAGGAGCTAGAAGGGTTTTAGTTCAAAGCCATGACAATCAGTTTCAGCTAATAAGCTGCCATCCTGGAAACCCCCAAAGCCTTCCAGAATGTCCTTTCTGCAAAGAAGACTTTCTAGTTAAGGTGGTATTTTTGTTGTTGCTTTTGGCAGCTGGATTTGAAAATATCGTGTCTTCCAAATTTCTAAATCATGCATCTAATACAGAATCACAGAATCTAATATGTCTGGGTAGAATGAACTTTGGAAGTATGAGAGGTTTTTTCCATCTAATTTCTTTGATTTTAATAGAATATTATGAAAGCATGTGGTAGGTTAATTAATCAAGCTAAGGAGTAGATGTTCAGTTCTCTTACTAGTCATTCAAACTCTTACTTGAAACGTAATGGGGAAGATGTCCCTTCTAGTCCAGGAGAAACAATTTTTAGAGATACCTTAATACATTTTCACATAGACAAAAGACATTCTGAGGGCAGTAAATCTCAGGAGGTCAGATGTTCATTCTGCAGAAAGATGGCCATTCATGAAAGCCCATATCCCTCACTTCAAAAATAGTAGTAAAATCTCAGTAACCTTTACATCCCAGTGTGCTTGAGCAGTAAGATTGGAGTTGTAGGAAAGGTTACATAAATGTGCTGAGAATTTACTTGCTTCTGGTTCTGCAATCCTCTCTGCTGGGGTGGGAAACACTGTAATTTTCTGCTCTTCCTATGATCTGACCTGCTGCTTTGTATGACATAAGGCTGTGAGAGTAAGAAGTCTGTGCCTAATAAATCTCTCCTCAGAATACACTCTGAGAACTATTAGCTGCATTTTGGAGAAAACCTATGAAGTTCTTTCATTTACTCAGTAGTGTTCACTGATCCATAAAAAAAACCTTCCTCCCAGGTTAAGATGTGAAAAGAAGCAACTGAGTGTGCACGCGTCCATTGGCACAGAGTAACTGGGGACTGAACTGAAGGCTTGAGGTCTTCATTGTCTCTAACTTAACTGTCAGAGTTTAAGCATCTGCCAAGGCAAATTCAGGGTTGGTGTGAATATTGGTGTTGTGTCATTTGTTAGGCTTAAATTGTCTCATTGTCTGAAAGAACAGCCAGATGCTTAAGCAGTGTAAAAAGCATTGCATTCCTGTGCTGGACAGTTTGTACCATTAATGTAATTGAAACATCAGTATTAAATTTGTAGTGCGTTTCTGAGCTGTTTTAAATGCAGAGTTGTACACCTAAACTTTTCACAATGCTGTCTAGAAATAATGTATTCAAATGATAATGGTCTTGCTCCAGAAGCACAGACGTTAGAATCTGATGATGAGCGTTTTGTTCTCGGCTTTGCCAGAGGTAGTCTGTGACATTGGAGAACTTGCCTGACCCCACATTGCCAGAAACACATAGGCACCTGTTCCCATGTTGTTTACATCCCTTTGGAGAATGTGATCTTCGGTGTCTTTTCTTCAGTTTGTCTATCTGCAGAATGGAGGTATTTCTGTAGGAGGCTTAACACTCATAAATACTCATGAGGAATTTTTGAGATGCTTGAATGAAAGGTGCTATGCAAAATCAAATCAGTATTATATACCCTGAGTGAAAAGAGCTCTATGAATGTTGGTGCCTGAGCAGAATCATTAATGGTAGCAGGCATCTTAATGCACAAAAATGTATTGGAAATTAAAATATTGAAACTGAAAATAAAATAACAATTGAATTGTCTTCTAAGAGCTGCATTGTCTCTTAAAATCAAAACTTCCTGAAAAATCTAACTCAAGGAGGAGTTACAAGCTTGATACAGAATTCAGAGGAGAATTTCCTTGGTTATATCACAGAACCACATAATGGTTGGAGTTGGAAGGGACCTCTGGAGATCATGTAGTAGAACACTTCCCCCCCCCACCCAAGCAGGTTTGTCTAGAGCACATTACACAGTATTGCATCCAGGCAGGTTTTGAAAGTCTCCAGAGAAGGAGACTCCACAACCTCCCTGGGCAGCCTGTTCCAGTGCATTGTCACCCTCACAGTAAAGAAGTTTTTCCTCATATTTAAATGGAACCTTCCATGTTCCAACCCATGCCTGTTGCCCCTTGTCCTGTTGCTGGGCGCTGCTGAAAAGAGTCCAGCTCCATCCTCCTTGCATCCATACTTCAGATATTTGTACGATGGGATGAGATCTCTTCTCAGTCTTCTTGAGGCTAAACCCAGCTCTCTCAACCTTTCCTCATAAGAAAGATGCTCAAGTCCCCCAGTCATTTTCATTGCCCTCTGCTGGACTCTCTCCAGTAGTTCCCTGTCTCTCTTGAACTAGGGAGCCCAGAACTGGACACAGTATTCCAGATGTGGCCTCACCAGGCCAGAATAGAGGGGGAAGATGACCTCCCATGACCTACTGGCCACACTCTTCTTAATGCACCCCAGATGCATACAGACAACAATGATATTTTCTGGCCTAAAATATCCATGCATATATATATTTTTTTGTGAAACAGTCATATGTTTGTGGCTAAGAAGTGCTTTCCTCTAGAGGGATTTAAATTCCATCAGAGCTATTACTTTGAAATGTATAATGTAAGCTCATTATTTAGACAAACATGATGGCCTACATGTTTATTTTAGGCAACTGTCTCAAGCTGTATTGATAAATAGATGTTGCAGAAATTGGATGTGGTTCTCCAGCACGCAGCTCCTTGGATAAAACTTAGATTGCACAGGCACGGTGTAGTGAATGGAACAAATGTGTCTTAAGCAAGAGTAAAATCCTGCAGACACACTATGCCTTTAATGCATTATTTGTGTGTGGCAAAAGTAGGGTTGGTATTACTAAGCCTGCCTAGCAAGATTCAGGACCTTGTGGTGATGCCTGAGATAATATGGGCACCAGGCATGCAATAGCTATCATATGTGTACTCCAGAGGAGCTGGTTCAGATAACCTCCATGTAGGACAGGATAGTTTATGTGAACCCTGTGAGCTCAAGAGCAGTTGTCATGCTGTGAGTTGTAAGGAACGAGGTTTAATGGATAATACTGCATATGAGCAATTTGGTAATATTCTTAATGGGTTGAACAAAGACTTGAATTGTCTTATGGCACATGTGACTAGATCATCTCAGCACTTTCTGAACTGTTTCTAAGTTGAGGTAACAGTCTTTTGTGTTAATTTGCAGTTTTTAGGAAAATAAATGTGAATTGCATACCTGCTCTAACTCTGGAGTTAGAGGTGGCAGTCTCTTTCAGCCTAAATTATTCTATAGTTCTGTGATTTAAGACTTAAGTGGTTTTGCTTTGTATAGAATCATAGAATACTTTGAGTTGGAAGGGACCTTTAAAGATCATCTAGTCCAACTAGGGACATCTTTAACTAGATCAGCTTGCTCCTGAGGAGCCCCATCCAACATGACCTTGAATGTTTCTGGGGATGGGGCTTATATCTGTTCTAGCATCTCACCACCCTCATTGTTAAAAATGTTTTCCTTGTATCTAGTCTAAATCTAGTATTTTAGTTTAAAGCCATTACCCCATGTCCTATTGCAGCAGCCCCTACTGAAAAGTTTGTCTTTATCTTTCTTACAGGTACACTTTAAGTACTGAACAGCCCCAAAAAGGTCTCCTTGGAGCCTTCTCTTCTCTCTTCTCTTCTCTTCTCTTCTCTTCTCTTCTCTTCTCTTCTCTTCTCTTCTCTTCTCTTCTCTTC